>JASUAD010000009.1:30555771-30689718 GCA_037013555.1 Sextonia rubra
CTATTAAAGAGCAACCTTGTGGAAGCGCAAAACAGAATGAAGCAGCTGGCCGATACAAAGAGACGGGACGTCAATTATGCCGTGGGTGACTGGGTATACCTGCAACTTCATCCCTACCGGCAGTCATCTCTCTTCCGGCGTGCCCACCAGAAGTTAGCAAGTAAGTTTTTTGGACCATATCAGGTCCTTGGGCGTGTTGGCCCGGTGGCCTACCGTCTTGCACTACCAGCCAATGCTAAGGTTCACCCTGTTTTCCATGTATCCTTGCTCAAACCTTGGAAGGGGACAGACTTACCACAACATATCGAGCTACCCCCAGTTGATGACGACGGACACCTACAACCACAGCCAGTCAGCATCTTGGACTATCGCTGGGTTAAACGGGGTGGCAAGTATGTGGAAGAAGCCTTAATTAGTTGGAAACATCTACCCCTGGAAGAAGCCTTAATTCGTTGGAAACATCTACCCCTGGAAGAAGCCACCTGGGAAGAAGTAGCAACGATCCCTGCACGCTTTCCCCAACTGAACCTTGGGGACAAGGTTCCTCCTGAAGGGGGGACGAGTGATAGGCCTCAAAGGATCCGTCGCCCCAACCCCAGATACACCTGACAAGAGACCCCTGCACTACGTGGAGATGGGTCTGCCTAGCCCCTGCACTACGTGGAGATGGGTTGCATGGAGCTACGTGGAGATGGGTTGGATCAACAGGCGTCGTGACTAAGTGATCACAAACGGTTTCCAGCGCCTGACAAGAAAGGCCAAGTCTCAGGGGGTGGTTAGCATGTTCTAGCATAATGGGATTAGTGCCTTTGAAGTAGGAAGGACGTGAGACCCACTTGTAAATATAAATCTAGAGTAAAGCAATAGAGGAAGGCACTTGTCAAAAGAAAACTTCTTGTTTTTTTTCCTTTTCTTGAACCAAGCTCTACCAGATGCGCCCACAACTCGGGAGAGGGCATATTCTGAGAGTGAAGATAGAATCCATCCAAGAAGAATCTGATCTTGTTGAACCCAAGTAAGGTTGAGGTCCTGAGGATTGAGGATTCATAATCATCAGTATTTTACGTTTTGGATTGAGGTGGACAGGGGTTGGTGCCATCAACATACCCTTGAAGATTGTAGCCCTTGAGAAGCGGAATAAATTGAGATTTCCACAAAAGGTAGTTGGATCCATCAAGTCGCAGAGAGATACGATGATGGACAGAGTTTAGGGACACAATAGTAGCGGAATCAGTGGAAGCCATGGGAAGATTTGATGCCATAAAATGACACGTGAATGTTTGGCTGAAATTTGTCTTGCAATAGTGCACTGCTGGGGCATTCTCATTATCTATTTGTAATGATAATACATTAATTACAAGAATAACTGTAATAAAAGAGAGATTCTAAAAATCAAATGAATGCAGATCTTTTGGAAAAACTGATGCTGTGTATATGGAGAGATTGCAGCCCTTTAGAATCTGAATGGCCTCAATGACAGATGGAGAGATTGCAGCTGATTTATTTTTATCCTTCTATAGCATATACACTGGAGGGGATGAAACAAGATATTGAATTAGGTACTGTTCTAATCATAAAGTGGGTCTTTGAAAGGACTAAAAAAAGGATTAAATTAGGTGATATTCCAAATATCAAGTGGACCCTCAAGAGGATGAAGATCTTATCAAGTTTTGACTAAGAGAAACTAAGTTGAAGGAATGGAATGGTATAGTAGGTTTACTGTTAAAATTTGGACAGCTCAAAATACATGCCTTTTGAGGGATTCTAGATGTTAAGATTTTGAATTTATCAGAAAACATATGGTAATCCTAAAATTTCCCTCCAAGTCAAAATTGCTCCAAATAATATTTGGTCTAAATTCAAATCAAAATTAAGGCTCAATTTCACAATTAATTGCAAAATTGGAGCCCAATTTGACAATCACACTCTTATCTCTTTCATATATAATAGCAATTGCGCACATGGAGAAAAGGCAACAGGCATTTTGAATAATTGGTAATGTAGTGTAGTGTGCCTGTATAAATCCTTTTGTATTATTTTCATGGAGCCAATTTCTCTACTGCTATTTCAAAATTTTATGACTAATTTTCATGTAAAATCCACTGCAATCCAAGAGGTTTGGACGAGGAAAAATAAAAAATGATGAAATGGGTTTGTTAACTGTGGGTTCCAGCGTGTCTCAGTGAAGGGAAGGTCCCTCCCCTTGATTTCCTGCATTAGTGGAAAGAGTCTGGAGTGTGCAGCTTTTCGGCAAAAAGAACATCGACACGACATGAAATATCATAATAATGGAGGGCCTTTACATTAGCCAATCACTGCTTTATGGCGGCCCAGTCTTTGATACGTCGGAAAATAATTGTCTTCCTCCCTTTGGTGCTGCATGTTTGTTGGATTGCACTCGAGGACTTTAAAAAGTTCAACCTTTCTTCTTGATTGGTTATTTTCTGATCAGCAAAGTAACTCATGCAACATAAATACACCCTTGCGATCTATATATATGCATGGGTTTTTGTGGCTGCAGTTTGACAAGAGGAAAAGTGGCAAGAAAGAAAATAAAACAAACATCTTTTCTCCAATTTGAGTGTCTTAATTAATCTTTGCAGGAAGCAGGGGAAATGTTTTCTCCTCAAAGGGTTTAAAAAAGCACCTTTGTTTCTAGGAAAACTAAACTTTAATTTATTATTAAAAGTAACATTTAATTATTCAATAATTAAGTATTTTCCTCCTAAAAAGGGATGGAGAAAACCATGTAATTATGTTTTTTAATCACCTCATAAAATGTTTGACATTTTAAGTTCGAGGGCTACCGAGATATTGCTAAGAAAATGTGGGAAAAAAATAAAATATGTTTTGAATAAGAAGACTATAAAAAAAACAATTATCATTGAAAATTGATTTCCCATGTAGCTTACTATTCAGCCAATATTCTAGAAAAAGGAAAGAAGAAAGCACCGGCAAATTCAAATACCATTCCCATGATGATATATATTATGGCTGGCTGATATTTGTGACTGGTTTTGTAGCCCATGTCACAGGTACCTTGTCAAGCAGTGGCAGATGGGGGATCTTTCCTCTTGAGGATGTCGGATCTAAATTGGTAGTTAGGGTTTAGGGGCAAATTCAAAATTTTAATTGGTGATTTTAGGATTTTCATGTGGTTTAAAAAATAGACCCTTACTTTTAGTAGATGTTTTGAAACTAGATCCATGCCCGACAGGAGCGAATGTCTCCCAAAAAAAGAGTATATGTAGCCGCCCCTAAGTATAAGAAAGCCGCAATATTGGGAAAATGTAGTGTATTAAAATGTGGCATCTTTTGCAACATACTACTAGAAAAATGTTGGGAAATGAATTAGTTTCTAAACAAAAAATTAATTAATAAAAATATTTTAAAATCATTTTATGAACCTCTCAATATTTTGAGAATATCATGATACTATAATATCATGGAATATCATTAAGTACATGCATTACAAAAGTATCGCTATATTTTCAAAATATCACTAATATGCATGACAGTTAGTGCATGTTTGGCATGTCTAATTTTTAGGCTCTTATTGTCTAAATGTCAAAAATTTATAGAGTTGAAAAAATAGAGGCGTTTGGCATGTGTATTTAGCTCTATTTAATTTAGACAATAAGAGGTAAAAGTTCTATTTTGAAGAGGAGGCCATGTGATGCATTTTCTAATAAGGGCTTGTTTGGTAGGTCTAGTCTTATTTTTATAGACCATCTAAAATAGAGCTATTAAAAAAAGAGCTATAAAAAAAGAGGCTAGATTTAAAATATGTGTTTGGCAATGAAAGCATCTATTTTAAATAGACCATTTTAAATCAATAGTTGAAAATTTTTCACAAATATAT
Organism: Sextonia rubra; assembly: GCA_037013555.1. Classification (NCBI taxonomy): domain Eukaryota; kingdom Viridiplantae; phylum Streptophyta; class Magnoliopsida; order Laurales; family Lauraceae; genus Sextonia; species Sextonia rubra. Next base: position 30,559,634 of record JASUAD010000009.1, read on the forward strand.
TGAGATCTAGTAGGTATTAAGCCTTGAAATTTTACTTCATAACCACGTTTGGCCTCCCAAAGAGATCTAACGGTTTGGATTTTGTGTTTGAGGCCCCCAATTTTAAAAAAAAAATTTAATAATTCACGTTTTTACATAAATATCTCAAGTTTGGTGATGATCCAACGGCTAAAATTTGGTCTCATAATGGTCATTGACCTTCTACACATTTTCAATGGTTTGGATTGTTATTTACTGTCCCAGAAATAATAATAAAAATTAAAAAAAGGGGCTGCCTGTGGACTAGTACAAATTCAGCATATTAAATTCAATGGTTGAAAGTTTTTTACAAATATCTTGAGATCCACAAGGAATCAATCCTTGAAAATTGACCCCATAGCCGTTTTTAGTCTTCCCAACATTTCCAATGGTTTGGATCTTGTGTTTGGGCCCCACAAAATTCAAAAACTAGTATCCAATGGCTCACGCTTTCTTGCACATATCTCGAGATTCCAGATGAATTAACGCCTGAAATTTGGATGGGTGGCCGTAATTGATCATGTGAACATTTTCAACGGTTTGGATGTAGATTTAGGGGCTCGGATTTCGAGAAAAATCGAAAAAACCGTACTGGGCGTAATCCCTCAAAATACTGTAGCTGGGCGCCTCTTTTTTTTTCCCTCTGATTTGGAAATGCATCACAGCCCCTCCTCTTCAAAATAGAGCTTTTACCTCTTATTGTCTAAATTAAATAGAGCTAAAAATGCATGCCAAACACCTCTATTTTGTTAACTCTATAAATTTTAGACATTTAGACAATAAAAGGAGAAATTTTAGACTTGCCAAACATGCACTAAGAGGGAAAAAAAAAGAGGCGCCCAGCTACAGTGTTTTCATGGATCACGCCCAGTACGTTTTTTCAATTTTTCTCGAAATCTGAGCCCCTAAATCTACATCCAAACCGTTGAAAATGTTCACATGATCAATTACGGCTACCCATCCAAAAATCAGCCGTTAATTCATCCAGAATCTCGAGATATGTGCAAGAAAGCATGAGCCATTGGATATTAGTTTTTGAATTCTGTGGGGCCCAAACACAAGATCCAAACCATTGAAAATGTTGGGAAGACTAAAAACGGCTATGGGGTCAATTTTCAAGGATTGATTCCTTGTGGATCTCAAGATATTTGTGAAAAACTTTCAACCATTGAATTTAATATGCTGAATTTGTAACTAGTCCACAGGCAGCCCCTTTTTTATTTTTTTTATTATTTCTGGGATAGTAAATAACAATCCAAACCATTGAAAATGTGTAGAAGGTCAATGACCATTATAAGACCAAATTTCAGCCGTTGGATCATCACTAAACTTGAAATATTTATGTAAAAATATGAATTATTAAATATTTTTTAAAAAAATTAGGGGCCTCAAACACAAGATCCAAACCGTTAGATCTCTTTGAGAGGCCAAACATGGTTATGAAGTAAGACTTCAAGGCTCGATACCTAATAGATCTTAATATATTTGTTAAAAGCTTTTAACTATTTATTTAAAATGGTTTATTTAAAATAGATGCTTTCATTGCCAAACACATATTTTAATTCTAGCCTCTTTTTTTTTAGCTCTTTTTTTAATAGCTCTATTTTGAATTGTTTATAAAAATAAGATTAGACCTACCAAACAAGCTCTTAGTGCTCTCACTACGCTGACTACATTGATTAAGCTTGCATAGGAGCCCCATATACTTGATTAATACGACTGATTACGGTAGAGCAACTTCTTTACAGACATTATGACGAGTCACACTTCAATAGGATTCATATTTACTGTTGAGTTCTACGCCCCGTTAATTAAACTGTTATCGATTTTTAGTATTTCTAGCAAGAATTTATCATATTGGAAAAGTCTTGACATTGATAAGATGGTTATCTCTTTTTTATTTTAAATTACGGCATTTTATTTTCAAAATTTGAATGATAAGCAGTCTGCAAAGTTAGAAATGACCATTTATAATTTCAAAATACTAGGTGGTTTATGAAGATTTTTTTTTAATTGTATGTGGAGGACAACATTTGGAGAACTTAAAAATTCTCCATACAAGGATTACAAGATTTCTAGCAAAAGTGTAGGTCCCAATATCTAGAGAAATGTTTGGGCGATCTATTCAAAACTCTTGACAGAGTTTTTCTTCTTCCTCCTCCTCCTTTTTTTTTTTTTGGTCATTAACAAATGAATGTTCAGGTAAATTGGTACATGGTGTGATCTCAAGTTGGTTCAATTGGCCCTACCAAATCCATTGCCATCTTGTGAATGTGGGCATAAGATATTTATTTGAAATGAACATTTTAAAAAATAAATAAGTAAAGAATTTCCAGTATAATCACATGAGAACCCGACAGGAAAAGATGGAACAGACTGCTAGTTTTGTCAAATCCTGGTCCGGGGTTTGGGATGCAAACAATGTCAGTTGTCTAAACTTGGGAGTCGAACTTGTGAAAATTGCAACAGTAAAAAAGCTTTACATGAGGAGAAGATGAAAATAACAAAGAAGATCAGCATCTATGGCATTGATTCAGACTCCATGGCTTACTCATCTCCCATCTATGAAAAATATCATTAATCTTGTGGATTAAGATCAAAGGTGCCAAAAAGCATCTATGGCATGGCAAGAGTGAGCTGGGAACTTGGATTTTTTAACATTGTTGTGGTGGAATGACCTCCTTTTTATTAATTAATGATCCACCCCGCGCCCCCTCAATGCACATGACCAACTACAGAGAAGCTACATTGGACTAGACAGAAGATTGGAGGTCCTAGAATCAAGGAATATCATTACAAATATAAGCTGCCCTTTTTGCAACTCTTCTACAGAAAGTAACATCCACCTATTTGCTCAATGCCCTTGCAGTGCTTCTATTTGGACTAGAATTCTTTCTAAGTTCGCTGTTACCAGCCCCCAAGTACAGTTTCTTTGAAGAAGCTCTAAATAGTCTCAATAACAATTGTGACCACAGTAGGAAAAGTATTCCACCTTGGCCCAGCTCTCTTTTCCAGCCTTCATGTGGTTAATTTGAAAAGAGAAAAACTCCTGCATATTCCGTAACAAAGCTAAGCCTTGGAAGCACACTTTAAAGCAAGTCCTCATAACTAGCTTGAGATCTATTAATATGCCTAGATGTTTCCAGCTCTCTAGTACCCTGTCGGGACCTGCCGTCCATCCCTCCTATCAATTCTCATGAAGACTCAGCTTGCTATGTTTTTACCACTTCATTTGCATTGTTGTTTAGTTTCTTTGGTTTTTCTTGTGGTTTTTGCATTTTCCCTTTGCCTCGGACGTGCATTGGGTTGTTTTCTCTGCTTTTAGCTGGCCCGGCTTGTGGGTGGTCTCCTTACCTGTTTGGCTTTTGGTGGTTAGCTCCTTTCGTTTGCTTTTCTCTGCTGAGAGGTGGTAAACAATTTTGGAGCTGTCCATTGTTTTTTGTTCCTTGTAATCCTATTTGAAAAATACAAATTCTTTACTTTCCACCAACAAAAAAACATTGTAAGTATACACAAGGTTGGGCAATCGATAGATTATTATAGATCCAAGGTTTAAGGGATCCCCCAACTGAATTTGTCTCAAGATGTGTGTATTAAACACCCATTATCATGCATCATTTAATTAATAACTGATTATTGATATTGACCTTCCATTCAGCCCATTACACACTTCATCTCCCATTTTGAAAATTTATATCCATCGTCGTGCCTAATGTTAGCATGTGGGGTCATTTATGTGGGGTCCCACACTCTCTCCAATTAGTTCAAGTTGGTATTTTATCTTTTTCTTTTTAATAATATAGGCCTTCAAGAGCTCGTCAGTAAATCACTTGTTAGGCCCTCTTTTTGGGTTCTGTATTTGTGTGCACTCAATTATTTTGATATGTCGGAGAATCACGATTATCTTTTTCCGTTGAATGACCACACTAACACTAAATATGCATCAAATAACAAATACCCCTTTTACACGCTTTGAACTGTTTCATCTAGTAAACCACGTCTACAGCAAGTTCAGAATGGAAACTCTGTTGGCCTTTTGGTTTGTAGGACTTATAATATACAAAATGGCTTTGGGAAGTAGCTTTGCATGCCGTAAATTTTCAATTTATGGTAGAAAAACAGAGGATATGCTATATGAATATCAATGTTTATTACATACGAAATTTTTGTTTGACGGATTCAAAAGCCGCTTGTAATTGGTAGGACTAGTAGGTCCTAGTAGGTCTCAACCAATGCTTCCCTTTTTCATTTTTTAAAAGAAAGAAAAGAAAGAAGAAAATTTTGTGGGATCCATAAATTCACAAAAAATTTAATTTCTAAAATAGGGCACGTGGCTTGTAGTTGGTGCCTACGGGCCCAAACATATGTAAAATAAATTTATTGGGATCATCTATTTGAAAATATGCAAGTGAGAGCTACTAATCACCCAATCCTAATTGTGCAATAAATAGGGACCCTAATATTCATCAATGCCAGAGTTGGAAACCCATGGGAATAGATTTGACCTTTAGATAGATAATAATTCTTTTTATATTTTTTTATAAAAAGGCATAAAACTTACAAGCAACGGATGGAAGGATAAGAGGCATAGAATTTGGTTCCAACTTTATACTTGGGGTAATCCTATATGGATCTTTCCATTCCTCCATTCTCATTCTCAAACAAGACCTACGGTGGACAATAAAAGAAGTTCACACTATGAATTTGTACAAAGAATTTGCACCAAAACAAATCCATTATCTATTTATAAAATTAAGATTAGCCTTATCGGCATTGCCACCATTCAATCAAATTCCTTTAATTTGGAGGCTTCCACATGTACCATCGACTAGCATTCCTTCATCAGATAACTAATAACATTTGATGAGGGTAATTTAAGTTGATAACTAATCTAATACTAAGCCTTATCGGGCCTTTGGGTCATGCCTTTTGCCATGCATCAGACTCTAAAGAAACCCTGGGATGCCAAAATTAATTATAGATTTGCCATCTATTTAATTTAACTTCATTTGTCATTTTTTTAATTTTGTGATCTTAGGCAATGATTGTGACGTGGTAGCTAATTAAATTATATTTTCACTCTCGATTTCAAAATAGTGCACCTAATGGTTAAGAACTCATATGATCATTTTCATAGATGGCTAGTTTACACTCTGCTCTTATATTTCAGGTCTCTAGTATGTACAATACAATTATATATTAATTATACATTTAGTTGTGTTTGTATAATGAGAAGATTCCACGATGAGAAGAAAATTGTTCTAACTTTCCGTGCTATCCACAATTGCATTGTTCAGTGCAACACACTTTTCTCACAGAAAAAAAAAAAGAAATAACTTTCTTCAACATAGAGAAAAAAAATTCCAATGGAAAGGGTAATAATGCATAATTCCTCTCTCCCATGAAAATAAAAATTCAAAGAGAGCAAAGTCCTCTCATTTGCACAAACTAGTTCTAGGTTACTAGGTTTTTCTATGGTAAGGTATGACATCACACCTAACCTGTCATGTTAGAGAATAGATGGCAACAGGTGGGGTCCAGTAGATAGAACAAAGTTGGTCTTTCCATATTATTCATTCAAATGATTGTTAAGCATTAAGGGTGCTCTTCTGCAATTAGAGGATTCCGTCTTAGTAAATTTTTATTTTCTCAACATAGTGATAGTAGAATCCTGCATGAATAGAAATTCAAAATTTACTTTATTAAAAAATTAATTCATTTTTTGTTTTTTACAAGAAAATGCATCACACTAAAGACTGCACAAGAAGCTGTTGGGGAAATGAGATCAATTTTCTTCTCAGTCACGGAGTCGTCCTGTCGAAAAATGCACCAAGTGCTGTTATTTAGACCATGAATTCCGACGTCCTGATGGTCTTTGACCATCGATTCCAACAGCCTGATGATCAGCAGTGTTTCATGATGCAATTTTTTTAGATGACTGATCTACACTCCCCATGTGAATTTGGTGGATGTTTCTTTAAACGAGAACTCATGTCAGAAAAGAGTGTTCATTGGGTTCCTGCTAGCGTAGCCATTAACGAAGATCTTACAAATCTTGTGACAAGGGTGAATGTAAGACACATGCCACCATGCACTCATAATTCATCAACCTTGTTTCTTGTCGTATTTGTTATACATTCAAAAGTGCTCCACTCACATACAAGTGCAATCGTACCGTACCATAAGTTTTCTATTTTAATTGCTAATCAAGGAGAATATGACAATCAAAAGCATCTTTCCATAAGTTTTAAGTGGATTGCCTATGTCAAGAATATTCTAGAGGAAAGTGCCGTCTTTCCAAAAGAGACCTGAGTTTTAAGTTTAACTCCTGACATTATCCGTGGTAGGTAAGCGAAGAGCGAAGGTCGATCTACCACGTTTTTCTCGTAATAAGATTTTGATAATATTTTACTCCAATGTATAAGTTTTTAAAATAAGAAAGCTTTGACATTTAGCAAAATTCAGTCGAGTAAGCAGCACTATAATGCTTGGATGTATAAAGCTTGGGTCCTTTCGCATGTTTTTTTTTTTTTAATCTTGGGTTTTTCACGCAAGCACTTTCGAACCTTTTACCTTTGGCGCAAGAATAATTCGATTCTACTTAGTAATGATTATTTTTTTAGGGATATATACATGGCCTCACACTTAATATCTTAGTAATGCAAGGGGTGAAAATTAAATTTAAGACCTTTAAAATATAAATCTAAGTCTCAAAGCATTACCTTGAGATGGTCCTTTGGTCCTTTGACATTGTTGCAGGGGTTGTCTCATTTGCTGGAATGGATTTGGTATTCAACCTATCTACTCACCCATTTACTTTATTGAAAAAGGTTCAAGTCTTTATTGTTTAAACGAGGTTGGGTTTGTGCCAGATTGCAGCGCATATTTTCCTCTTTATTGTAAAAGGTTCGCGTATCTTATTGTTTAAACGATGGTCGGCCGTGGCATATTCCAAGGATCATGTCATGAGTTGCATGTGATTGGAAGTCCAAACAAATGAGCATCCCATTTTCTTAATGAGTCAGACCCCTGTGTGTCTATTGCACTCTTCCCATATTCCATATGTTCAACACTCCATTATGGGATCTACATAGTGGTAATCCGGTCCATGCAAGATGAATGTCATCCCCTCTGGCTATGTCCGAAAATTATTCAAACTTCATTTCGATAGGAATGGATCCTGCCTTCAGATTGAAGACTGGATACGGAGCGATAGGGATCCTGACTCATTCTTAATTTCTAATGTGAATGGATTTTTTTTTCTTTTGGGTATAGATTAAAAATATTTGAGGGGTTTTTTGACCGTAAAGGAATCCTTTATACTGTTCTCAGTCAATCAACAAATTAAATTAAAAAAAAGAATCTAAAGTCACCAAGCTAAATTATGTGATTGGAGGAAATGACTGAACCGTCCATGATTCTGCAATGTGGCAGAATTTTGAGAAATTTTGATGACTCTTCACTTCGGTGCGTCTTAATCCCAGATACTTTGAGAAGGCTTAGATTTTCAACTCCATTAATTGAACATGGGCAGACATGCACTGATGCACATAGTCAAGATTTAAGAGCCTTTAAGAAACTTGAAGCATCTATGGATGGAATGGCCTATTGCCCGTATATTCCTTTCAAGGATGTCAGGTGTGGGCGGCACAACAAGGACTGGAGGTGCATAGAAGTGTTAAAGAAAACTATACTTACTGTTAACTGTTAGCAAGGGGTTGTTTCATTTGGCTGAAGCACACTTCTCATCTTAATATATCCAGGATTCAGAGTAGGGCCTTGTAGTGTACTCAATTTTGTGCTTAGATGTGATTGTGCTGAGATTGAGCTATGCCGAAACTAAATTCTACAGAGCTTGTTTGGCAACATTACATTAAAATCTTTTGTTGAGAATATACGATACTGAATTTATTGGTGACTGCGTGAAATATTTTCTCCAATAAATGAAACAAAATGATTATAGGATCTAAAATGTGAGACCCACCTTTTAATGTTAAGGCACTTTATTATTGACGAACGTGGGACCCACATTAGAAGTTACAACTTAGCAACTACTTTTAAAAATTAGAACATTGGGCCCATACTCATAGGATTTATAAGGTGGGTCTATCTTTATAAGAACTATAATGTTGGCCCACCTTTTAATATAAAAATGAGACCCATCTTTATAAATTACAGCATAGACACACCTTCAGAAATTAGAATATGGACCTACATTTATAGGATTTATAATGTAGGTTCATCTTTTGCCCATCTTTTGCAATGTGATGTCTACCTTCAGAAATTAGAATATTAAACCCATCTTTTGCGATCATGACTACATGACCCACATTTAGAAATTATAAAGTAGAGCCACATTTCTTGTAATTTTGTACCTAGAACCTACATTTAAAAATTACAATGTGATGTCCACCTTTGGAAATTATATTAGATTAGAATGTGGAGCCTTTTGTTTGTTGATTGTGAATACGAGATTCACTTTAAAAATTACCAGGTACCCACCTTTAGAAATTAAAACAAGGTGTCACATTCATAAGATTCACAATGTGGGCCCACATTAATAAGAATTACAACATAGCTCCACCTTTTTTGTTTTTTTTTAACGGCTAAATATTTTTGAAATATTATTTTTTTTTTTGAAGGATAAGTTTTTTTTTTTGGAAAGATTAAATTTATTTTTTGTAATATAAAATATTTTTTTTTGAAAGATTTTTTTTGAAAAATTAATTAGTTTTTGTAGGTTTAAGTATTTTTCTAAAAGATTCAATTTTTTGTTGAAAGATAATATTTTTTACCATACAACCCATATTTAGAAATTAAAACATAGGCCCACACTCAAATGATTTATAACATGGTCCCAACATTATAAGAAATTAAGAATTATAATATAGGCATAACTTTTGTAATTATTAGCATTTGACCCACTTTAAGAATCAAGTAGTAGAGTCATTTTGAAATAAGTAGAAAACAATTGTACTAGCAAGTTGTTCTTAAAAAGAAATAAAGTTTTTTATTTCAAGTTTTTTATATCAGCGGATTAAGATTTTGATATTCCTTCCCATGAGAATAAAATTCAAAATAGTAATTTATACATACCAAACATATTTTTTGCAGGCTTCTCTCATAGGAACATGAGAACATCTGAATAACACGATGTCAAACGCATTTTGAGTGTCTGCATGAGTACATGTAAATTCCTTGGGATGGAATTTCTTAGTGTGGGAGTCGATGTTATCTCCAGGCAAGGCAAACCCAGAATTTTTATTTGGGTAGTGCAGGCAATAGATAAGAGAACAAGTCAAATAATAAAATCTCATTTTTTAAGGGCTTATCTATGGGATTTCTTGAATCTCGTGGGTCTAGTCACACTCGCTCAATAACAGTAGGGTCCACCTGTCCCCGGGGATGGGATCTCTAATAGGTCTTAGCTCCCTTGGCGAGGTCAAAAGTATAAAAAGACAACTGCACTTACCCAAGCCAAAATCAAGTATAGCCAATTGGACGACCTTTGTGGGACGTTGGCATTACATTATCATAAACCACAAGAAGCTTAGCTTGGCTTTTTGAAACATAGAGGTCCCATGGAAAGATGATGGATGCGATATGTGTAAGAAATCCTATGGCCCCCATGCCATGGATCCCAGATCAAATCATATAGTGTAGAGGCCAACAGAGAATACAATTTCACTCAGTGTAAGACTTAGTATGTATAGCTCACTGGGACTTGTCTATATCAGCATAAGGGAAACCTAGAGCTAATATTCTCCATTCCTATACATTAGACATGTGCGAAGAGACTTTTAGAGCTTCCCTATACTGCTTTCACTTGAGCACGTTTAACTATGGAGTTCTTTTGATTACACGACTTTAAAATGCATCATGTTGATTTAATACAATGTTTGACTTATAAGCCCAAAGATTCAGTCACTCCCTTGTCGATGTGGGACCTTGAGACCATACTCCACCAAATGGACCCCCTGGTTAACACACTATGCCTTGTTGAGACCAAAGTCTTGTCGAGTGTCTTCTGGTCCGAAGCCTCACATGGATATGGCTAATGAGTGTAACCCCTCTTAGACAATCCTCTCCATCATCATGAATGGGCTTTTCTAGTCTGTTATACATAGCCCTCAGTGAACCACAACTTAGTCAATGTGCATGATTTGATCATAGATACAGACCTTTTAGAAAAGCCATAAAATAGAGGAAGCAAGAGTTTAGGCAATGGGATAAATTGTGATAGCTTACATCCAATCTTCTTGAGATTTGGTAGTCTCCTCCTTGCAATTCCCAATCAACAATGTTCACAAAAGCTTTACTATTGCGATAATTGCTGGAGGGAGAGAGTCCCATTGTGCCAAAATCCTTTTGCCGTAGTACTCTAAATCAGCAAGGCAAGTCTGCGGAAAACAAACGAAAGTCCTCAAATTTTTCCATAAAACGGCATGTTGTGGAGAGACTTGGGTAATGTTTGAATCTCAAGAGGTAAAGTGAAATTGTGGGAAGTAATATTAGCCACCAGATGTGTCACTGTACACATTTGGTTGGTCACAAAAAGTGTGAAAGTAAAGTTGGAGGTGGGAAAAATATTTACTTTTACTTTACCTATCTCCAAAAAAATTTACTACATAAAATACCCATGGAATGTGGTTTTTCTAAGATATGTTCTCATCTCACTTCAACTTACTTTGCCTCATGAAAACAAATATATTTTTACTCTACTGAAAAACATACTTTTTAAATTAATAGTGATTACCTCTCCCATTGATTGAAAATTCACTTTACCTATCCAATAAATAATTCAAATATGATCCATGGATTTTGAAGAAATTAATAAGGAATTCCCCGTATCATTAAGTGCTGCTTTTTGCAAAATTGAGTGGAATGCTCATTTTCTACAGCAAAGCTCAGTATTCCTCACTTCAAAAGAGTTAATATAATCCATCCTAAATCTATTTATCATGAATGTGCCCAAACAAACCCTAAAAATTTGAAGAAAGGGAGAGTAGTGACCATGCAAATTTTTTTAAAGCAGTAAATAACGTTGAGGGGCTGTTTGCCTTTGGAAAGATGTGTTTTACATATGTAAATGACACTTATACAAATGTTACTGTGCTGTCAAACTACCAATTTTACATTTTTTATTTTCGGTATTCCAGCCTTAAGAAAGTTGTGGCCTAACCCTCAGGTGAGGGAAGGCACCTAGGAAAATGTTAGAGAATCCTCTTGGGCGAGCAATAAATCCTCAAATGAAGAAAGATTCTTAGCGAGATTCGAACCTTTGCTGAAGGAACAAAACCTCTTACCACTAGAATAAGAGGGGTTTCACTACCTTTTTTGTTTATTTTATGACCAACACATTACCATGTGTTTCTCAACGGAAAATAGCAACTAGGAAACTGGTCGACAAAGACAAAATGGTGGATGGAAAATTTTGGGCCTTTGAAAGAAAGTCAACGAAAGCAGTGCCAGCTCTTGATGTTTTTATCAACTGTTTTCACATTACCACTAATTGACCAAACCACGTGAGCAACTGCATAGATCTGACGTGGAACGCAACATGGGCCTGAGAGAAAATGAGCAAGCACTTGTGCTTAGAAAAAGTATAAACCTAGATGCCACATGTAGGGCCACACCACATGATCCATGGATTTGACAATATACTTAGTGGCTAGTGCCTGTTTGATTAGAGGATACGTGAGATATATCATCTGGTGGGATATGGAAGAATACTTATCAGCTATTAATTACATTGGAATGGAGCTCTTGATGGAGAGTTTTGGATAAGCATTCAACTCTTGCCCTTAATATTCCTTACAAGTAAATAGAGGTAGAGTTTTTGAGGAAAGTCCTCTGCTATAAGCATAACACCTTAGGATTGCTATTCATAAAGAGATGGAAACCCCAGTTATCATTTAGAGATCCTTAGCATTGGCAGGCCGTTAGTACTTAGTAGTGAGTAGTGACTACGAACCAGGGAACACAAATATTGGGGTTGTAGTATAGCCTGCATCCATGTCTTTGCAAAGGAATTGGATTGATCATTAATATAGGTTGTTATTTTTATGTAAAATATGAACAACTTGTTTACAAACATGCAGCTTATGGCACGTGTTCAAGCTCCAATGACGAGCAAGTTTTTATTTATGCCAAGACTAGTGTAACAAACATGCAGCTTATATATGGTCAGAGAGCATGCGCCACTGATATTGCGTATTGGTTAGGTGAGAACCGCTCCATTTTGGTCCTTAATTAAAATCGTAGTGGGCGACCTGTCCAATAAATTGACATCCAATGTGTTTATGCTCATGGTATTCATGATACTTAAGCTCTTTGGAAATCTTAAAAGTACTCCTACTTTTGTGTATTAGCTTATAAAACCATGGTGGTGGACCCACCTGACAAATTGACATCCATAGGCATGCAGGATATTCGAACTCTTATGAAATACAGTAGAACTTTATTTTGGGGCTCTTTTTTCATGCAATTGAATCCCTCAATATTTTAAGCTTTCTATTTTTTAACTGATTAAAAAATAAATAAAAAAGAAAAGAAGATTGATAATCAAATAATCTTCCCTTGATGAAAAATAAATCAAGATAAGGAAAACAGGTCCCCAACCATCACCTTTATAATTTAGATCCTAATAAAGTTAAGGTCTAATCTATATCTCCGTTTTATTTTTTTAGTAATCACACCGAGGGGCTGGACCAGATACAGATACTAACTCACACATATAAGATAATAGAGATTCACGTTTATCAGAATATACACAACTTAAAAGTTTTGGGGCGTCCAAGATTTTTGAATTGCAAGTGATCAAATACTATGAAGCAGAAGAAATAAAACGACTTGCAAATAAACAAAAGCAATCAATCACACAAGAACACATGTAGATTTTTAATGTGGAAAACCCTAACGAAAAAACTACGAGCCCTTTTGTACCAACCAAACCAGGCACTAATTTTGAATAATTACAATATATACTCACAACTCTTTACAGTTACTCACTTGATCGAAGGACTGTAATTCTTCTTGCACAGATCCTTAACACAACAATCCCTCGCCGTGCACTGTTATCTGCACTTGATCCAATCACCTTAAATCCACAAATGGATAATCTTCAAAGCTTAAGCACAATCTCTCCAATGGAAGTTCTGAAGCAAATAAGTAATCTCTAATGTAAAATCTTAACTCAGATTATGGAGATTTATGTCTTAAGGTTGAGAGAGGAACCCATTAAATAACTTACAATTTGTGCCTTATAAGGATAATCTTTGTAAAAACTCAACTTATTAACTTGGCACAAAAAGGAAATAATTCTACATAAGGTCAGTCGATTTCTGTATGCTATCCAATTGATCAGGTAGATATTCGATCGATTAGGTATCACCTCTACTTTCAAATCGATCGATCGAATTCTTGCTCGATCAGTCGAGCACCCTATTTTTGTGATTTTTTTTTCTTTACTTCAGTCTTTTTTTTTTTTTTTTTTTTTTTTGTGATCCGAACCACAGTCCATCCTATAAGAAATACAAAATATAACTTAATAAACTCAAAGTACAAAATATAAGAAATACAAAATACAACTTAATGGACTCAAAATTTTATCTAACTCATGAATTAGCCAATTACATAAATAATTACACAACTCATACATATGAGCTAATGAGGACTTGCACATGTGAGGACCCAAACACAAGCTCACATATGGAAGGTAATAGAAACTCGCATATGTGGGGATATAGACACTAACTCACACATCCAAGGTAATCTATATCTCCAATGTTTATCCTTCACTCCTCTCATCTTTAATAATTCTTTTTCGTAGCATATTTGATCATGAGTTTGTGTGTTTTCAATTCAATTGAAACAATGACGACTTTTGTGTGTGCATGATAGTATGGTGCTATCTGTTGTTTTGGCTACTACATATTATTGCATCACTTGTGTTAATATCGGTTAATAAACATGCAATATGTGTGTTTGAGTTCAAGTCCCCTATGGCTTTGACTTAGAAAAATCTTGAGTTAAAGGAATGCAACTCTACAATGGGATATATTGAAAATTCGATTCAATCAAAATAATGGCTATCCCAATTTATGGGGTGTCTCTGCGTTTTACTGTAATAGGTTGGACTCACAGTAATCTTGACTTTTTGGTAAAAGTGTGAATAATATTTTATTTTGTATTATTCATTATTATATTTTTTATGTAAAATTAATTTAATGGTGGGATCAACTCAGATCGAGATCAAATTTAAAAATATCAGATATACTAAGAAAACCTTTATTTTGAGTGTTTCCAGTGAGAAGTTCACTCTTTTAACTTATAATTGCTCTTTTTGAAAAAAAAAAAGGAAAAAAGGAAAAAATCAGAAATTCTCTAAGTCCAAGCCTCGAGGGGTCCGGACTTTGTGTGTTCCTTGTTCGTACTCATAATCTCATATGGGCTCCGCAAAACACCAATTCCTAGTTGCCAATATTTGAAACCGTGGTGGTGAACGCATTTTGGAAAATGGGATTCAGATGTATATCACACAGGGTAACGGGTATGGATGTGGAATGAAACTGACGAGCCACCACCATTTGTGTTGATTTTTGTTTTAGATTCAATCCAACCGCAAATGAAAGTAGAATGAGTGTAAATGTAAATTTGGCCAAATGTCGGATTAAAGGACGCCAAGACTTTGCAAAATGTATGAATCATGTGGCTTGCTGCCGCTAGGCCCACATCAAATCAACTGGCTATGGGCAAAGGCTAATCCGGCTCCAACAAAATCTTAATCTATGGAATTGTGATTGGGGTATAACTCTTAAAAGTTTGGGGTCATTATCAAGCATAGTGCTAACATTTATTCGTCGCTAATCAATAATCAAGAGATATGCTAGAGGGCGGGCATTGACACAACAGTAATACTGCTCTAATGCAATTCAGACGTAATGCATTTGATAGGTGCCTCTCCCCCTGTGGGGAATAAGGTAGTGTATATCTGTTATTTCCAGACTCTATGCAGTGGAGGGCGCCCCACGAATTCCCTTTTTTAATCAAGAAATGTGGTACTCTTGAGTGGAGGAGACTTTCATGGACAATCCATGAGGACCATGACAAGAGCCGCTTTGACATCCCATCTAAGGACTAGCACAAAGGTGAGCACATGTGAACCCAATAGAGCTGGACCCCACATGCAATCCACCCATAGAAATACATTCTGCCTCATA
This sequence comes from Sextonia rubra, assembly GCA_037013555.1. Classification (NCBI taxonomy): domain Eukaryota; kingdom Viridiplantae; phylum Streptophyta; class Magnoliopsida; order Laurales; family Lauraceae; genus Sextonia; species Sextonia rubra. Next base: position 30,574,873 of record JASUAD010000009.1, read on the forward strand.
GTATACTTTGTGTGCACATTGACCCAAGTGGAACAGCTTGGGCCCTCTGCTTGGGCCCACCCTCACCCTCACTGCACTTGTTAGTTTCCACGCGTAGAATTTCATTTGGTGCTTATTAGAATCTGATCGGCCCTTGGATGGATCAAGCAAATTTGGCATCTCTCACAAGTCAAAAGTATCTCATATTTTGTACTTGGACTGCTTCCTATTACCGTCCAAGTTTGCCAATTTAGGATAGATGAGATGAGGGAATCAAAGATGAAATCCCAGAGAATCTTCTGGGTAAACGAATTCCCAGATTCCGGTCTTGGAATATTTACTGCTCTACCCTTTCAGGATCCATGCAGATGTGGCCCAGCTAGCAGAGCCAAGTTATGAAAGGCACCTTTTTGTTGATTAGTTGTCTAAAGAAAATGGTCTTGTAGACACATTTGGGAGCGTTTCATCAAACCAAAGTGTCTCTATCACATATAAAACAATTCATAGCAGAAGAAATTAGTTGAATGAGGAGAGAAGAGCCATTCAAACTGAATGCCCCCACTGCTTTATGTATATGTCTAAATTTCACTCCAACTGTCCTACTGGCACATAAACTATTCAATTAAAATATGATTAATGAGATTTTAATGCATTATTAATTATATTCAACAATCAAGCTTTCAATGAAAATATCAAACGGTCAATTTGCAGTGGGAACAACTTCACTCAGAGTAAAATTTGAGAAAATTAAATAAAATGGTGGACATTTATTTTGCATGATTTATATTTTCATTAGATTTGGCCCAACGACTCCTTTGGCTTGGGATTTCTCTAACTCAAATGGTAAGAAGATTAAGACTCAACAAAATTCAACTAAAGATCCCATCGAGAATCTTTCAAACCAAAACTATAATGCGGTGGCCTTCTTCACTATATCATTTACATGTGCATTGGTGTGAGATCAAAACAATCATTTTCCACGGTGACAGGAAGATCATAATTGGTTCATTCATGGTCACCAATACTGCGTTAAAAGCCTTTTTTTATATTTAGCATGCTAGAATAATATTTGATAAAATGATTACGAAATACGGTGTTGGGGCTGATGATGAGTGGGTGGGATTTGAGGAAGGTGGGGCCCACCATGAAGGGCCCCTGGACCATCAGTGTAATTCTGCCCAATTAATTTTTTTGTTATGGGTCCCCGCTCGCAGGTGAACGTGTCGTGTCCGTCAACATCGAGCGTTTATGAAAAAAAAGAAAAAGCAGACTCCCTAGAATCCCCCTCAATGAAATTACGATTTTACCCTCGCGACATCTACAAAAAGGCATCCAACGGAACGGTAGGAGTCGCGAGACAGCAACCTTTCTTCCTTCCTTCCTTCCTTCCTTCCTTCTCTCTTTGCTTTCTTTCGTCTTCAGATCTGAAGAAGAAGAAGAAGAAGAAGAAGAAGTGCAGAAATCCCTTCGATTCCTCCTCCTTCTGCTACCCTTTCATGGAAAAGACTCGATCTTTCCGGCGAGACTAGTCGATTTCCGGCCGACTCCGGCGAGAATCCTCCCCGCCCGATCCCCCAGTCCTCTGACTCTCGTGCTAGACGCATGAGCTGGTTGGCCAATCTAGGGTTTTCCTCTCCGAACTCGAACCATTTCATCACCTGTCTTCTAATCTTCACCCTCCATTACTCCCCTCAGCTGCCCCCTTCCCTCTTTAATTACGACACGCTATCGAACGGTCAGGATCGGGTTTTAGCGTCGACATGGAGCCTAGAAGCCGCAGCAATCGCCAGTTGAAAACAGGTATGATCAAAAATAAAGAATCCACTCTCTCAGCCCTTTTTCGGTGAATGTTCTTGGAATCGTCCGAATTCCGCTCCTGATTCTCGTGATTTTGATGGAAATCGGGTTCGATCGATCGCGAAAATTGAAGATTAGGGTTTTTCTCGTTGAAAGTTGAAATCTTTGTGGGTTTTGTTCTGAGAATTTCTGCCATTTCAATCTGTTCTAGCTTGTGTTGCTTGATTGGTTTTTGGGCGTGCTGCTTGCAATTGCTGCTTCTGCTTCTGCTTTTTCCCCTTTCTAGCATTCTTGTCGCGCTCTCCTTTTGGGGCTTGTGACGTGTACGGTTGATATTTCGTGGAGTTTTCTAGAACTTTCTGGTCGGAGCACTAGTAAATTTGCATGGTGCTCATGTGGTTGCAGAAGATATAGTCAAACTATGTCTGCTCGTAGATTATCGTGCATGCATACGTATGTATATACGGAATATGTATAATACTTCTGTCATCATCAATGCAGTTGGTATGAATACATACTTTGTAAGCTGGAGGTCGTAGATCTGAAACTCAGACTCGGGTGACTCGGAATATGACTCAGTATTCATGACTCACTCTGAGTTGTATGGGTTGACTCGGGTGACTCGGAATATGACTCAGTATTCATGACTCGCGCCGAGTTGTATGGGTTGACTCGGCATCCTGGCCAGGTTGTCTTTTAGTTGTGCAGCCCGTGCTGGGTGGTCTCATTTTTGGACTAGTTTGAGTTTATGGTCCATCCAATTGGGTCACTGGGTTGGGACTCGCCCTTTTACCTGTTTGGGTTTAGCATGGAACTTGGTGGATTGACTAGGCGACTCAATAGACTAGTTTGTTTGTTTTTTTTTTTTTTTCTATTATATATATATAGGTGTCTAGGGTTATATTATTTTTATTGTGCAATTCATATCAAAGTTTGTGGGTAAGTTGTAAGAGAAAAAGTTACAGAAAGAATTAAAGAACAAATGAAAAAATTGCCAATTATATAAGAACGAACCATGATGCACGGCACAGATACTTCAAATGAGCAAAGGATGATGTCACATCCTATCCAATACTTCCCTTTTCATGTGTAAAATCCGTGTCCATACCGTGTCTCTGCAGTGTCGCTGCAGTATGTGGGAATCATAGACTACAAAGCATATTCGGCTGAGTGCTGATAGAAAGAATTTTCTTGATGGATATTACAAAAATCCTATACTCTGTTCCTCTCTGACAAAAGTGGAGAACAGATGCAAAAAAGAACTACTGAAAGCATCAAGGGGACCACACAATTTGCAAGCACAAATGATAAAAAGCATGGAAAATTAATTTAATTGCTTTTCGAAAAAAAAATAGAGGGAAAATGAACTTCTCTTTTGTGGCTAAATTTAAATTAGAGAGAGAGAGAGAGAGAGAGAGAGAGAGAGGTTTATCCAGAATGGCCTGGTCATTTTTAAGGTAAAAAGATTTTCAGGCTGTGGGCCCACCTCAGCGTATGCCAATAAAAAATGGGAACCATCAAATCATTTTAAGTGTTGGTTTAAGTGCCTTAAAGTTGGACTATAAGTGTTAAATGAAGTGCTTCTTATTGTTTTTTTCTTCTTTCAATGATCAATCCTAGGGCAAGTAAATTTGAATCAGCAGTAACTTGGGCTTGTGTGCCGGGTGACTATTTTTAGTTGTTGAATGAAGTCCCTTTTTTTATGTGTCATCAATCAAAGGGCAAGTAAACTTGGATATGCAGCAACTTGCCTTACTGCTTATTCTTATTTTTCCCTCTGTGTATGGTTACTGCTTATTCTTATTTTTCCCTCCTTGTATGGTGCCTTTTTTGTCACTTTTGGGAAGTTCTAGCCATCATCATCAAATTTTTGTCCTAACTATGTTGGGAAGTTCCAGTATATTTCAAAATCTTGAATGTTTTATTGTTATAACTTTTTTAGATGTTTTGATGTGTCTACAAAATGTTTTGTCCGACATTATTATATGATACCATCTAATCAAATTTGTATCTTTTATCTCATTTTATAATGGTTGTTAAGATGTTTAGACGTGTCCAAATATGTTTTATCCTGCATTATTATATGATACCATCTCATCAAATATGTATATTTGATCTCATTTTTTAAGCTGGAACATTGTATATTGAAAAATGATCAAACACACTCCATCAAATCCATAGATGTTAGAGTTAGACCCATTTCTCAAAACGGAAAACTGATGATTTCAATTTCCCACCATAAAGTTCATGAGCTTAACATCATTCTTATAGGGGTCTAGTTCACTGTTGGAATAAAGAGTGCTATTGGGCATGTTAACAAAATACAAACAATACTCTGATACTGGTGATATTCAGACCTATATAACCTAGCATGGGAGGATATTTTGTAGTGTTACAAAGTTTGTTTTGCTTCGGAAGAATTTCTGAAATAGTTCGATTCATTCACAAAACCGAACCGAATACCACCCCTAAACAATTTTGCTAAAAAATTTAGACCTGTTCATCCGATCCGGTTCAAAATGGAAGATTTCGGCCGAACATTTCCAAGCAGGTCATGTTCAGTTGAATATTAAAACAAAAAAACAAAAATGAAAAAAATAATCAAATCATGCGCTAGGTTCTATTCTGCTGGAAAAAAAAGGGAAGGAAGATGACAGGGAGAAGAAAAGCAAAAGAGAGGGATGAGGGGAATCGATTCAAGCATACCTAGTGTGAAATCGAGCCCTTACGCCCTGCCTTCATCACTATTCATCAATCTGGGAAGAAGACCAGCCACGACGATCTCCCCCTCCTCCTCCTCCTCCTCCTCCTCACAAAATGGTTAAAAGGGTCAAATGCCCCTTTCGCCCCTTACAAGTTATAAAACACATTCATTGATGGTTTGAGAAAGAGTGGACCACGGAAGGGGCCATCTTATTGAAAATCCAAGCCGTTCTTAATCTGAAATAAATGGGCCTTATTAATATTAGCGTAATTTGGGATAAATTTAAGCATTTCACTAATAATTACATGGTCCTACTCACAATTTATCCCTAAATTGAGTAAATTAAATGCCCCACTAATAATTACATGGGTGGTAGCCACATTTGACCCACAAAATAAGACAAACTAAATGTTCAACTAATAATTACATGAGCCCTAGCCATATTTGATCCCTATATTGAAATAAATTAAATGTCACACTAATAATTAATGGGCCGTAGCAATATTTGAGACTTGAATTGAAATAAATTAAACGTCCCACTAATAATTGCATGGCCCTAGCCACATTTAAACCTTGAATTAAGATAAATTAAATGTTCCACTAAAAATTACATGGGCCCTATCCAAATTTAATTCTGACATATGCTTTATATATTTCTATATATATGTACACACGTTTATATATTTCCTAAATGTAACTCCAAAATGTTTCACCGAAATTTCGAATCGACCGAAATAATTCAGTTTGGTGGCCAAACTGAAACACTATCGGAAATGAATTTCTCAACACTGATATTTAGGTCTATAATGTTGCCTGTTCGGCACTTTTGTATGGATTTGCTTGACTGTGACATGTCACACTTATTGTAGGGTCAAGTGCTTACAGTCAGCTTTCTGTTTGTCTTTTGTTGCATTTGTTTCTCTGTGTTGTGTGCACACTCAGCATCTTAATGTTTGTTGGAATATGCAGTGGTGTGTGTGCATCTGTCCTGGATACTTATTTACATAAATGCAGTGGGTTGTGTACATATGTCCTGTATACTTATTTACTTTGAAGCTTATGTCCTCTTCTGAAAGGGGTAGCCCCATATATATGTGGACCTTGGTCTATTGACAAAAAGGTATTTGGTTCGGTGGCTGTGAACTTGGCTATGTTGCTAACAAACATATATAGATTTAAACAAAAATGTTATAATGAAATGTATGCCATCATCATCATCTGAGCCTTGATCCATTTATGATGTTGGCTTTTATCGACTGGACCTTGATCCATTTATGTTGTTGGCTTTTAGAATTCTTCTATTAAGCTTTGTCCCAAAATAATGAATGCAATTAGGCACAAACATTTCTAGTTGAGATCATGGATGAAAATTGCGGTATCGGTCGCGGTATCGGTCGATCCAAAAAACCGATATGGTATCGGTATCGGTCGCGGTTTGCGGTCGTCGCGGTGTGAATTTTTTTTTAATCCAAAAAAATTTGAAAAAATATCTAAAAAAACCAAAATATTAGAAATGCTGGAAAACAATGTTTTTTTTCATTAGTAATATATAAAAATCAAAATATCGGTCCCCCTAAGTTATGATATCCTGTATCGCTGTCTTCTCTAAAAGTGTGATTTTTTTTATAAGAACCATAAGTATGACTTATGAAATATGAACTATCAATTAGTATGAAATTTTAGAGAATACAACTTATTGATAATTTACATATAGTGGTTGTACAGTTGTACTTGTATCTTGTATAATATATAACTATACCATTATCATTATTTATCAGTCATCATTCATTATTCAACAACCATCAATTCATCACTCAATTATCAAGCAAGTTGTAAAATCCAAGAACATGAACATTAACATAACATATGACATAATGATAGTAAAATAAATCATAAATCAAATTATTGGACCCCTTAAGTTATGTTCATGTATTGCTATCTAATCTAAAGCTATATAAATTTTATTTATAATTAAATTAATTTAGATACATATACTAAACAAGTTAAAATATCATAAATTTTATAAAATGCAACGTAATTATGACTTATGGGCTATCTATTAGTATGAAATTTAAGAAAATAAAGCTTGTACTCGTCACTCAATCATTAAGTAAGTTCTGCCTTGCACTTGTAAGATAACATGTTTTATTATTATAGTATAGTAAAACACAAAGCAACTAGATATTTATAATTTACTTAAAATGATGATAAATTTGAGTAATTATTTTACAAAGATCAACAAGATTTTAATAAAAATTCTGATTTTTAAAACCTCAAATAGTTGATCTAACCTTAATATGTATTGATTTAAAATAATAAAAGGTCATCATCATCATTTTCATCAAAGCCTTATCCCAACCATGTTGGGGTCGGCTACATGAATTCTATTTCTCCATTCCGTTCTATTTTAAGCTAAATCTTTTGATAAGTGCAACTTCTTCAAATCTGAATTAATGACTTCCATCCATGTTTTCTTCGGCCTACCTTTACTTCTTGATGGACCCTCCACTTCTTAATGACTTCCATCCATTTAAAATAATAAAAGGTACTCACAATAAAAAAAAACCATAAAATCATCATTTTTAAGCTATATCTAAATAATTTTTAAAAAAAATACAAAATGCTCACCTCAGTAAAGTTGTATATGATTTTCAAGACTATATTGATTAAAAAAAAAAGTATTTTTGATACTTTGCAAGTGAAATAGGTGTTGAGGAAGAAAAAAGGTGGCATATGATATATTTAAAAGGAGGAAGAAAGAAGGAAAATAGGACAAAAGAAAAAAAAATTTTAAATAGTGGGCCGATATTTTCACCGATATCGACCGATATATCGGTTCACACCAATAATTTGAAATATCGGCCGATATTATCCGATATTTTGGGGATATTTTGCCAGGACGATACAGAAAACCAATAACCTCAAATTATCGTACCGGTATGGACCGATACCGGTTTGTATCGGCCGATACGAACCGGTATCAGCCGAGAATTTAAACCATGGTTGAGATGAATATATTTACTAAAACTTTTAGAGATGGCAGGACGGGAAAACTGATATCTGCATATTCCATTTAAATTCATGACTAACTGACACTGATTGAGATATTATAATAAAGGAAACTGTTTAACATTGAAAATATTTGTAATCAATATGAACAATTGACTATCTGGCCATGAGGCTCACCAGCTTTTTTTCTGACTTACTGACTTCTTGTCTGAGGCCAATACTTGTGTAATTCAGTTTTACACCAATTCAGTTTTACCTCATTCTCATTAATTTCTCTTTATACAGAAGAGGAGACCATAGTAGTCTGAAATTAAGATGCATGGGACACAACCTCAAGGAGTGTGTCCAAAACCATGCATTTATGGTACATTGTAAAGTCATGGGAGGCGGTAAATGGTAGTCTAGTCTTTGTCAATGCTTTTTTTTTTTTGTTTTTTGGGAGAGATATGCATATGATTGTTCTTCCTTGATGTTTGTTTTCTTCTTGTTCTCATTCATATGTTTTGTAATTTTTTTATGAAAATGAAATAAATGCATGTGCACATGTGCATTATAAATTGCACTCATAGAAGTACTATCTGTTGGTATTATGGATTCAATATGCTTTCATCATAGAAGTACTATATGTTGGTATTATGGATTCAATATGCTTTCATATGGCTTTCCTTAGAATCTGAAAACTGTTAATTTTGTAGTTTCCTGCTCCTCAGCAACTGAGGGAAAGCAAATGCTCTCTCCTTCCGTCATTGTCATAGGTGGTGGTTTTGCTGGCATTGCTGCTGCTCGTGCACTTCATGATGCCTCGTTTCAGGTGCGAAGGAATTGTGCAAATCTTTCTCTAGTAGTTCTGTAGTTTATAATTTATCATTCTTCATTGGTTCTATCCAGCATGTAGTCTGTTTCCCTTCATCTTACAATGGCTTTTAACTTGATTTAATCTGTTCTCCTCAGGTGGTTTTGTTGGAATCTAGAGATAGACTTGGTGGCCGGGTATACACTGATTATTCATTTGGTTTTCCTGTTGACATGGGTGCATCATGGTACATTTGTTTTTCTACGGATTTATTCTCCATTCTGACTTCCAATTTTTTACATTAATGTAACTTCTTAGCATCAGGTCTAAATCGAAGTGTGTATGTTATCAATCTTGCTTCAGGTTACATGGGGTCTGTAATGAAAATCCCTTGGCACCATTGATTGGTAGACTGGGACTTCCGCTTTACCGTACCAGTGGAGACAATTCTGTGCTGTATGACCATGACTTGGAGAGGTTACATTTATCTCTACTTTCATGAAGCTTTCTGTTTTTTGCTTCTATTCTCCTTATAAGCTTTCAGTTGGCTATGTTCAGATATGCAGCGCAAAAGAATATATGTTCTTTTTTCCATAATTTTTGGGGATTCTTTGTAATTTTATTTATGTGGTGTATTGAACTTTCTATGTTCGGGTATGTGAACTGTCTTTTGGATATCTTTAAATGTTCTCAGCCAATTGACAGTATGGATAAGTTGGCATGTGGTTTGTCATGTCTAACCTGTGTTTGTCGGAGAACTCATATCCTCAAAAAATTTAAATGGATGTTGAAAGCTTCTGTTCAGCTTCTGTGATAAAGGCTGTCGGGGAATGTGTTTTTTTTTTTCTGTTTTTTTTTCCCCTTTCTATGTGACAGTTTCTTTTTGCAGTTATGCACTCTTTGATATAGATGGCCATCAAGTCCCTCCAGAGCTGGTCATAAAGGTCGGTGAGGCATTCGAAAGTATCCTTAAAGAGGCAAGTTTTCTGATCTTGCTAATGGAAGGACTCTCACATTATTAAGTTTGTTCTTGTGGGCAACTGCAATTGCTAAAACTATAAAATTTGACTATTCCAGACAGAGAAAGTGAGGCAGGAGCATAGTGAAGACATGTCCATACTTCAAGCCTTTTCTATTGTTCTTGATAGGCGTCCAGATTTAAGGTTTCGTAGATATATAGCATAGTCCATGACTTTTGTAAATTTTTTGTTGCTGAAGTCCATATGCTATTTTCATTACATTAAGGCTTTGCATTTGGAAATGAGTTTTGCTGCAGACAAGAAGGACTTGCCCATAAGGTACTTCAATGGTACTTGTGTAGAATGGAAGGTTGGTTTGCTACAGATGCAGACACTATCTCACTTAAATGCTGGGACCAGGCAAGTAATTCTTTTTATAAAAAGTTCTGATCCTATAGTTCATCAAGTATTTCTCATTAGTTTTGGATAGAATGAAGCTTCAACTTCCCTACAAATGAAAATGAGCTGATAGTCATTATCATTGTATCAGTCTTAATGTTTTTTATAGTGCTTTGCTTTTGATGTATGTCCAACTCATCTGGATATCCATTTGTTGCGGGTGTCTGGGATTGACATTGACAAACATGTCACATATAAATTATTCCTTACAAGTCAAATTTTTAGATTTGAAAAAAAATTTTCATGAAATTTAGTACCCAGCATCATCATTGATCATCATCATCAAAGCCCTATCCCAACTATGTTGGGGTCAACTACATGAATTCTTTTTATCCATTCCAGTCTATCCTAGGCCAAACCCCATTATAGCATGCACTTATTCAGATATATCCTTACGACTTCAATTCATATCCTCTATGGCCTACCCCTTTCCCTTGAGAGACCAACAAGCTGCATCAATAGCATCTATAATATTATCTCAAAATGTCTATGCCCTAAAGGCACATCTTGGGGGCTGGTCTTGGGACTTACTGTAAATCATTCTAGACTAAGATTTCAGCTGGTCAAAACCCTATTTTAGAGCCACTGTGATTGATAAACAACAAAAAGGTAAAGTAAATGTGGCTGGGATGCTTTTACTGATATGGATGTCAGGTTAAGAAAGGATAGATTAGGAAGTAACACATACGAGAAAACATATGGATGGTCGCTGGTCACTGTTGAAGAGAAAACTTACAAAGTGTCCCTTTAGATGGTTTTGGTTACATAGACAGAAGATTAAACCAGCCATTTATGAAGTATATAAGTGTTACAAGTTCAGTGGCTTGGGGAACAGGGATGCAAATAAAGACTTAGAAATAAGTAGCGAGGATAGCCATGATGACAATCATGATGATGATCCTGATGTGCTGAGCTGTAGAATCTCCATCTTTGTGATGAAGAAATGGCGATATTTACACAAGGAATAATTAGTACACTTTCCATATTGCTGCAATACACTGCTTCATCCATCCTCAGGAAGAAAACTGATCAAGTTACATGTCTTCTATGACTATTCTCACTGCCACATTTATAAACTCTTGTGACCTCCTCCTTTAATTCTGTTCAAACAATAATTAGTTTTCCCACGTAAACAGGGGGAAATCATAGAAATTGAAATAGATCCTCAGAAAAAACAAAACCGTGGTTTTTTATTTTTAAAAAAATGTGCTTAATACCATGTGTGAAGGGAGTGTCCTAAAGAACAGAAAGCAATATGTTCTGAAATATAAGAATCTGATGCACTCATTAATAGAATATGCGCAAAAACAGCAATATACTGCAAAATAATTGGCTATGTCTTCACAGGGTCCTGTTTCTATCTCTTTCTTTCTCTTTGATGAACTGTGGGCCCTTCTTTAGCTGTATCAGTAATATTATGAAATGAGTTCTTTACTTCTATCGCTCATGCATTAATTGCCCTTTTATTTAAATATGCAGGAGGAACTTCTCTCTGGTGGCCATGGGCTTATGGTCCGGGGTTATCGACCTGTTATAAATACCCTAGCCAAAGGACTTGACATTCGCTTCAATCACAGGTATTAAGAAGTCAAGTAAGAGCTTTATTTTTGTGCATTTTCTAGAATAGCTTTTCTTATCTGGATTATTGACTTCAGGGTAATGAAGATTGCTCGGCGTTATAATGGAGTTGAAGTAACAGTTGAGGGTGGTAAGACATTTGTAGCAGATGCAGCTGTCATTGCAATCCCTCTTGGAGTTCTAAAAGCAAAGTCCATAAAGTTTGAGCCGAGACTGCCTGAGTGGAAAGAAGAGGCAATTGCTGAGCTTGGAGTTGGAACTGAGAACAAGATTGCACTACACTTCGACAAGGTCTTCTGGCCCAATGTAGAGTTCATAGGAGTTGTTGCTTCTACTTCTTATGGATGCAGCTATTTCCTTAATCTTCACAAGGCCACTGGTCATCCAGTTCTGGTCTACATGCCAGCTGGGCGGCTTGCCCATGACATTGAGAAGATGTCTGATGAAGCTGCCGCTAATTTTGCTTTTGTGCAACTCAAACGGATCCTACCAGGTGCTTCTGAACCAGTATGTTGCTTTGCCCTTTGTTTTGTGTTATTTTTCAGCTTGTGATGATTGCATATTAGTTGTTATTATCAGTTGTGTTGGTGCCACAATCTTTGCTTGCATATTTTCATGTATGATTTATGAATTCAGCCAATAAACACATCTATTTTTCATGGGAAAATTGTAAGGTATTGAGCCTTAGAATTACAGTTCTGTTGTGATTCCAATCCCATTATCTCAAACTGCATAGTAAATTAATAGTTTCAGAGTTGTGACTTGTGATCATTCAATAAATAAAGGTTTTAATGGGACATTTTCAGAAGTTTGGAGTTTCCTTAGGTGTTATTGAGAAAACACCACAGGAAATAAGAATATCTGTGAGTAATAGTATATATAAAATGTCTAAATTTAAATATTTTCAATAAATAGAGTGTTTTTTTATATTACCGATATTATTAACTTTAAAATGTATAAATTTAAACATTTTTAATAAATAGAGGACTTTTTATTTACCTTTTTTGTTTGATATTCTATTATATGAGAAAGATGGTTATTCAGCTCATCTCTATTATTAAAGTACAAAGGGAAATGGATACCTGTCCATGGGATGTTTAATGTGAACAAGAAACCTTTAATTTACTTTGACTTGACTGCAGTCTTTTGAACTTGAGTCTTTTCAACATTCAGTCAGGAGAGCTATAAACTGTTTATTTTTTAGATTATAATTCATATATAAATTACAAAACAGATGTCAATTTATATCCCCTCTTTATACTACATTTATAATTTTCCATTGAAGTTACTATTTTTTGCTATAATGTCTGATCCATCATTTTTCTTATTTTTTCTTTTTAAACACCAGACTTTACTCGTTATATTCATGTTGTTTTTATCTTGGAGATCACTGTGTGTTTATACCTTTGTATTTTCAAAGTAATATCCAATAAAGGATAACATGCATGCAGACACTTGACATGTAGGAAGATGGGTGCCTCAACAAGCTATACGTACAGCAGTTGTTTTGAGGAAAAGCCAAAGATCAAATGATTTTGAACTCTGGAAGTCTTCTTTGGAATGCCTATCCATGATTTTACCCATTAGATCGTTGGTTTTGATCAAGGATAAATGTAGTGGTTGTGGTGGCCGTAGCGATCAGTAGCCAAAATGCTATGTAGTGGGCAAGACATAGTGATTGCGGCAATACATAGCGACATAGCAATATGAAATTTTAAATGTTAAAGAATTTTTGAATCTTGTGTAGCAACCATTCTTGTGTCTTTTTAGTGATTTAGAACCATATAAGGTTAGAGACAGCCTAGGAAAGGCTATTGAGGAGGAGAAACAGGGAAAACAATATTATAAATTAAAACTGCTTGACCCTATTAGGTTTTAGACTGTAGCACAGCTATTTTGAAACATGGTTTGGATAAATGGTGAGCTGTGTGAGGAGATGGGTGCCTTGGGAAATTTTGTTTTTGTACTTGTAGAGGCTTCGGATTTGTGGTTCTTCATGTTTGTTTTGTGTGGGTGCTCATGTTTAATAGGTATTTGTATGCATTTTGTTGATCTTGAGGGCCATCCTCAAGACTACCTCATGAGTTTCAAGTTTGTCTGGAGTCTCAAAGTTCATCCTTGGTCATTTTGCAGATTCAGTATCTTGTCTCTCACTGGGGAACAGATGTGAATTCACTCGGATCCTACAGTTTTGATGCAGTAGGGAAACCCCATGATCTGTATGAAAGGCTTCGGATCCCTATTGATAATCTTTTCTTTGCTGGAGAGGCAACAAGCACACAGTATCCAGGAACAGTTCACGGTGCCTTCTCAACCGGGCTTATGGCTGCTGAAGATTGTAGAATGCGAGTTTTGGAACGATATGGTGAGTTTGATCTGCTTCACCCAGTCATAGGGGAGTTCATGGCCACATCAGTTCCACTTCTCATCTCCCGTCTGTGAATTGTTGCCTTCTCCAATCTAATGTTAACCAGACGTACGGCTGACACAATGTCGCCATTTCTTTCCAAATGCCTAAAGAACCTTGGTAACTGTCTGTTCTCCTTGCTTTGTTGGGCATTTGGTTTGTGTAGGTGTTCTTCCTGTACTACATAGCTTCGAAGTGTGAAGCAGACATGAATCCCCTAATAATACGTACATCAAGAGAAAGGATTGGTTATCAGATGAAAAAGTTTCAGAAAGTTTTTTACTGTTCTGAAACTTTATTTGATGTCTAGGTTTGAGTACGTTGTATTGTCAAGACATTGATGTGTCGACCATGAACATATCCTACTTAAATGATATGTTATTATTATATGTCTGTTTCTACTCTCTGTTCATGTTCTCATGACTCTGCTTATCGCTTCAACAAGTATTTTGATATTGGCTGTATGCTTTTTTTCTTGTTTCCTGCCTGCCTCACCTGCAGAGGACTAGGTCTCCAACCTAGGGGCGTGGAATCAAACTTGGACCACCCCTATGACAGTAGAATGCCTATGCCACTGGGGTAACAGTGCATTGGCGGTATTGGCTATGCTTTTGAGTGGTCATCTGGATGTTGAATTTTTAACAGAGCGGCTAATTTTGTGGGCACTATCTTATTTCCTTCTATCAGGATATGGGCTTTCCGTTTCCCTTTTGCTCCCTTGTGGAGTGCTTTCTTTTAATGATTTCTAAACGCCCAGCAGCCAACACCCACAAAGTAACCAGTACCTGAACTCAGTGACAGCTAAGCCTTCAAGTTTGTTAACTAATGGGTTGGCCTGCGGGGCCTATGCGACCTCCTATAAATCGCATTGTTTTACATTCGCTGCTCCCCATTGAATAACAGACTTCAATTTGACACAAATCCAACTTCTATTTAATGTTAAAATCTATCATGTTGAATTGATCATGTGAAAAAAAAATACAGGCATCTGCTTCAACCTTTTAGAGCTGAAAGCCCTCAATTCAAGGATTGGGACAATCAGATGGTCTTTCTTTTATCATTTTTTTTTTTCCCATCATACAACCTTTCCATCCCTTTTTTCCAATTGACGGGTACCCTCACACGTTTTGGAACGCTGTTATTTTCAATCATGTTTCCGTCAAACAGTACAAAAGTCAACATGTTCACTGATCAGAAATCATTAGAAAGTGGCTATTCAGGATGGATATTTTCTCTTGGTTCCAATCGTCATGTGGGACCTGGTGAATTTCGAGGGGGGGCCCGCCTTCGGTGAGATCGGGCTGCGTCTTGTGCAGAAGAAAATTTTCCTGTACGAGATCCATTTGATTTCTTAGATGGACTTGTTCCAAGATGTGCCCAGTGAAATTTGTCAGTCTTACTTCCTCTCATGTATCTAATGCAATAGGTAATCTTATTTTTGAATAAAATGAAAATTACCGTGTCCCAATTAATGGTGGTGGTTTAAATGGATAGATAAACTCTGGAGTTGAATTAAGGTTCTATTATACTAAACGTGAAGTTGTAAAAAATATTATTAACAATGAGATTAGATTACGTTTCTTTTCCTAAGTCACGTTTCTTTTCTTAAGTCTGTTACATCCATCAATGACAGTGGAGTGGGAACTTAAGGCAAATGTAAGCTGTGACATTTGTGATTGTTTAAAAATATTCCCTATATACATTGATTCAACTTGGTCTACTAAGGAGAAGGGGTTGACAGAAGAGGATGTGGATGATAAAAATATATTTGAAGGCGTGCAACTTGTGTGAGGATTTGGCTTCTGACGGATCTGGATGTAGAAATATAATTCATGCAGCTAATTCAAACATATTTGAGACATGGCTTTGATTATGATAATGATGATGATCCAACTACACAAAATGGACCACATGGGAGTCAAATATAATCAGATCTTCAAAAAATTTAGACGGATATTATATGTGGTCGAATCACTCGAATGTGTAGAAGGGGATCGATGAAATCAATTTCACTTGGGGGCTATTTATTTTTCTCAAAACTCATGGGAATTTATTGTCAAATGATTGTTAAAGAGGTGAATAATGAATGATAAAATGTGAGGGGTGAAAGACATAAGATAGCAATGTAGATGAGAGCTTGACTTTTATAGGATTTTAATAACTAGGGTGATTGGTGGATATTGGTGGATATACATTTCCTATCTTTTCTTGATTCTCTTTGGCTGCTAAATGAGCAGAAATAGTTGTTTGTTTCATGCAATTGAATTTTAAGAATTTTGAGATGAATTTTAAAAGTAGTTAGAATTGAAGAAACAAAATGTAAATATCCAAAAATGGCCATTAAATAATCTTCTTTTTAATGGAAAAATAACCAAGGGAAGATTGAAAATAAAAACCAAGCTTAACAAAATAAAATCTTGTCTATATCTTCACCTTATATTTTTCACCCCTCACCTTTGAGAATCCTATCTTGAGCCCATTTTTTTTTAATAGTAACGAAGGCTTTCATTAAAAAAGAAATAAGATACAAAGAGCATAACACACAAAAAGAAGAGGAGAAGACCAAAAGTACAATAGCGTTATTCCTGTCAAAAGAGCTCACTAGGCCAAACCTAATGGGCACTGCCAGCAGTTGGGCCCTGTCTGTAGGCCCACCGGGCCAACAGGCCCATTTAGCCGGCTCATTACTTTAAGCCAAATCAGGAGGGATCTCTGGTACAGCAATAACACTCATTGTATATCTGTACCTTTCTATTTTTAGTCTAATTAGAATATTGTACAGCTACAATGATTGTATTCTATTTAGCAAGTGTATTAATATTAGAATATTGTACAGCTACAATGATTGTATTATATTCAGCAAGTGTGTTAATATAAATAGACATGCTGTGGGCATCCCAGGCATGTAATTCTCTCTTCAGTTCTTCTCTTGCCTTGTTCTAATCTGTGTTTGAATTGTTCTCATGGTATAAGAGACTATTTCACAGCAGTAGATTGGCAAAGGGGTTGCATCGTGTGTAGGGTCCACAAGTGATCGACAGCAATGACTCCCCAACACAGTTAGGTCGCCCATCTCTGAGGAGTCTCTGGTATTTTTTTTATTGTTTTTTTTTTTTAGACTTGTCTTCCTTTGGTTTTGGCATCTTCTTTGTTTCGGGATTATTGGACACTAGTTTTCATCGCAACAGTTGATCTTGGGATTTGATTGTCTGATTGACCTGAAATCACCTACACTGGGTGCACGACTGTGTATTCTTTTGATTGTATTTGGCTGATTTGATTTGTCCTGAGTATTGTACCAAACCGTGAGATCCTAGCACTCGTCTGGTTGCTCACCCAGGCCTGATTTTCTCTGATTTTCTTTGCATTTTTTTTTTTCGATTTGCTGAATATCTATGGCTGAAAAGATCTCTGGCATCAATGTTATTATGGATGAGACCAATTATCCCTATTGGTCTCACTTGATGATGAATTTTTTAAAAGGCCAGAAACTATGGAAATATATTTTAGACAAGAAAACCAGGCCAGATGAAAAAGATATTAACTTTGAAGACTGGGAAGCCTCTATAGGGAAAATAAATTCATGGATTGCAAATTTTGTGGTTCCAGCCATTGGGAATCAATTGTCAAAATTCTCCCATCCCAAAGATGCCTGGGACTATCTAGCCCAACTCTATGTTCCGTCTAATTCTGCTCGTCGGTATCAATTAGAATCTGAAATTAAAAATGCTGCACAAGGCTTAGATTCTATACATGAGTTTTATGTTAAGATGACATCTCTTTGGGATCAATTAGCCTTGATGGAACCACAGTTTAAGGATCCTAATGACTTTGCAACTTTTGAGACATACCGACAAGAAACAAGATTAGTCCAGCTTCTTATGGCTCTAAGGCCAGAATTCGAACATGTAAGAGGATTGTTACTACATCGGTCCCCATTGCCACATGTTGATGTTGCCTTGGCAGAACTCCTAGCGAAAGAATAAGCCCAGATAACCTTGGCTAGTCGAAAAACTATTGATACAAATCAGGTTCTTGTTGCCACCAATACTTCCATAGCAGCTAAAACAACAGTATTTACTTGCAACTACTGTAAGGAACCTGGGCATTGGAAAAGAGATTGTCCTACATTGAAGAAGAAAAATAATCTGAAAGAGGCCAATCGTCGGGTTAACCAAAAACAATGAAACAATCCAACCTATCAGATGGCCGCAGCTACTCCTGTAGATCTCTCTGCACAACTTCAGAACACGATTGATGCACGACTGCAACAGTTGCTTCTTACCTCTCCTGGTCCTTCCAATACTGCCTCTAGAGAGCCAACAATCTCTACCATGTCCTCTTTCTCAAGTAAACCACAGTCATGGATATTTGATACAAGTGTGTCCTCACATATGGTCTCTGATTCTTCAATTTTGTGTTCCATTCAATCCTTACCTATACCTATGAATATTCAAACTGCTAGTGGTTATGTCATTCTTGCTTCATCTGTTGGTTCTGCTAACACTAAGACTATGTACGGGTCCTTATCCCTGTCTAGTGTACTTTGTGTCCCTTGTCTTTCTGTCAACTTGATTTCAGTTAGCCAACTTGCGGATATGGGATATCTAATTCTATTCAATTCAAATGGTTGAATGGTGCAGGATCCTCACACCGGGAAGCAGATTGGGACATGCCGTAAAGTTGGAGGATTGTATCACTTAGAGACTCTTCATGTGTCCGGCTCATCACACCTTGCATCTTCTACAACCAATTCTTCCAGTTTGTGGCATTTGCAATTAGGCCATTTATCTAAAAATAAATTTGACATTTTGGTGTCCACCAACTGTCTTGGTAAAATTGGTCCAGTTGATTTTTCTAATTGCATTGGACGTAGAGTTTCCAAATAAGCAAATTTACCATTTAATAATAGTGTTTCAGTTTCCCTTGCACCTTTTGATCTTGTTCATTCTGAGTTATGGGGACCAGCCATGCAACCCTCTAAAGCAGGATCACTTTACTATGTATTATTTGTGGACGATTACACTAGATACACCTGGATATACTTGTTAAAGCATAAATCTGATTTCTTTGACACCTATATTCGTTTCACCAATATGATTGCAACATAGTTTTCAGCCAAAATTAAGACTCTTCGTTCTCACTCAGGAGGGGAATATAGGTCACATAAGTTCCTAAATATCCTTGCCTCTCATGGTACATTGGCACAGCTTTCCTGTCCAGGCACTCTCCAACAAAATAGGGTGGCTAAGAGAAAACATCGTCACATCATTGAAACAACTAGATCAATGCTGTATTCTTCATCTGTGCCAATTTCTTTTTGGGGTGAATGTGCTCTTACTTCCACTTACCTCATAAATAGAATGCCATCATCAGTCTTATCTAGTGTCACACCCTTTGAAAAACTTTTTGGGGTAAAACCCGACTATTCACATCTCAGAGTATTTGGCTGTACTTGTTTCGTCTTACTTCCATCAAATGAACGCCACAAGTTGTCTCCAAAATCAGCTATTTGCGTTCTTTTGGGTTATGGACTAAAACAAAAAGGATATCGGTGTTTTGATCCTCAGTCAAACAAGCTTCATGTTTCTAGAAATGTGACCTTCCTTGAACATGTCCCATATTATTCTTTATCTTGTGCCAAACAAATGCCTGCTCCTCCAACTATCCGTTCTCTTGATCCTTTTCCAGACCTCTTTCCCTAGGAAATGCTGCTGTCCGAACCCACACCTGAACCTAAACCACTTCTGGTTTACCAGCAATGGCCACCACTTGTCTCTACCTCCTCTGACAACGCTGCTGTTCTTTTTGCTCCTGAAACTTTGGATCCTGCACCAGTTCGATGGTACCCCTTGCACACTCACACACCAGTGCAATGGTATGGGTTTGTTTCTACCACTTGTTTCTCCCCGCATTACAATGCCTTTCTTTCTAATGTTCATTCTCATTTGAGCCTCATTCCTTTCAAGAAGCATCTAAATACCCTGAGTGGAGAACAGCCATGGCAGAAGAACTTATAGCTCTTTAGAGGAATCACACCTAGGATCTTGTTCCCTTGCCTCCAGGATAGAAAACTATTGGATGCAAATGGATCTATAAGGTCAAAACTAAAACTGATGGTTCGATTGAAAGGTACAAAGCGCGCCTTGTTGCTACAGTGTACACTCAGGACTATGGAATTGACTATGAAGAGACCTTTGCCCCAGTTGCCAAATGACTACCGTTAGAACCTCAATCTCTGTTGCAGCCGTGAGACAATGGGCATTGCATCAATTGGATGTTAAGAATGCCTTCCTTAACGGTTAGCTTCATGAAGACATTTATATGGTCCCTCCACCTGGACTTCCGCATTCCTCCACACAGGTTTGTCATCTAAAACGGGCATTGTATGGCCTTAAGTAGGCCCCTCGGGCTTGGTTTGAAAGGTTTACCAATGCAGTCACCTCTTTTGGGTACAAGCAGAGAATGCATGATAGTGCCTTGTTCACATGTCACACTAGCAAAGGCTTGGTCATACTTCTTTTATATGTTGATGACATGATTATCACCGGGGATGATCATCTGGGGATTTCCAAGCTCAAACAGTTTCTTCATCAACAATTTGAAATGCAAGATCTGGGTCCTCTTCGGTATTTTCTTGGTATTGAAGTAGGGTATTCCAAGAATGGATACGTTTTGTCTCAACTTAAATACTGCTCCAACATCATCCACCGTGCAAGACTCACAGATCTCACTGCCATTTCTACCCCATTGGAAGTTAATGCTTTGCTACGTAAAACTGATGGTGTTCCATTGGATAATCCTACTCGATATAGAGAAGTAGTAGGCAGCCTTGTCTATCTCACTATTACTCGGCCTGATAGTGCCTTTGCCGTTCATATTGTTAGCTGATTCATGGCTAAACCAACGTCCGTTCATTGGGGTGCTGTTTTGCGTATACTACGTTATCTTCAGGGAACTCAAAGCTATGCCTTACTCCTCTCTTCTGATAGTTCCCTATCTCTTCGTGCCTTCCCAATTCTGATTGGGCTGGTGATGTTAATGATAAACGCTCCACCACTGGATTCTGTATATTTCTTGGCCATTTCTTAATATCATGGAGAAGCAAGAAACAAACACAGGTGTCAAAGTCTTCCGCTAAAGCTGAATATCGTGCTCTCGCTGATACTACTTCTGAAATCATCTGGATCGGGTGGCTTTTACAGGATTTGGGTATTCATCTTCAAAACCCAACCCTTTGTATTGTGACAATCAAAGTGCTTGCCAAATCACTCAGAATGAAGTCTTCCATGAACGAACTAAGCATATTGAAATTGACTGTCATCTTGTTCGCCAACACTATAAGCAGGGCACCCTGTCCCTCCATTCTGTGCCATTTGCTGCTAATGCCGTTGATTATTTTACTAAAGCTCATCCCTTTGCCCACTTCTCCTCGTTATTGCACAATCTCTTGCTGCTTCCGCAGGCCGAGCTTGAGGGGGGGTGTCAAAAGAGCTCACTGGGCCAAACCTAATGGGCCCTGCAGCAGTTGGGCCCTGTCTGCAGGCTCATTTAGCTGGCCCATTACTTTGAGCCAAATCAGGAGGGATCTCTGGTACAGCAATAACACACATTGTATATCTGTACCTTTCTATTTTTAGTCTAATTAGAATATTGTACAGCTACAATGATTGTATTATATTTAGCAAGTGTATTAATATTAGAATATTGTACAGCTACAATGATTGTATTATATTCAGCAAGTGTATTAATATAAATAGATATGCTGTGGGCATCCCGGGCATGTAATTCTCTCTTCAGTTCTTCTCTTGCCTTGTTCTGGTCTGTGTTTGAATTGTTCTCAATTCCATCCCCTACCCCAATTACACAACCACACCCTCCCACGGAGACAACGTGTCAACCCCTTGTTTGGCTAATGCATACGTTATAGAGTTGGTTGATATACCTTCATGAAAAAGAAAACATTAAGAGTAGCTAGCAGTTCCTGAATTTCATTAAAATAGAATTGAAATTTCCAAAGAAAAGTCTTTCAGTTTGATATCTATGTGATCGCATTAGAAGAATCATTCTCCACAACAAGTGGTGCTTCAAAGCCTCTAAAAAACAATATAAGACCTTCCTAGATAGCTAACACTTCTATCTAATTGGAATCACAAATATCCATATACTAGAGAACATAAGAAGAACCTCACCTTTGCTATTGCGAATCACACCTTCAATTCCCACCGGCCCCGCTTTACCCCTCGAAGGTCCATCAACATTGAATTTCAACATCCCAATAGGAGGGGAATATCAATAAACAGATTTCCTCTTCCTAAGAGGACCACAACTCATGCAAGCTTCCCAATTAAGAAGAATATCATTTAAATTGAAATTTGAGAACTCCGTTCTTAAATAGAAATTTCTTGAGCCCACTTCTTGTGGTAACTCCATGCAAATGAAGAAACCCTTAGTTAAATCCATACATGCGACAGATTCATTTTGAAGATTTGGACTTATCAAGGGTGGGATTATGCAATGAGAAGATTTCCTTTTCTGTAAATTTTCATTTACGTGAAAAGAGAAATCAAGCATTTTTATCCCTGACATAGGAAATCAAAATGCTCATTATCAAAGAAAATTAATTAATTTTTTTCTTTTCTATGAGGAAACTCTGTTGCACCAAATGACTGAAAAGGCGACTAGATGAAAGCCAAAATAATTTTTCTCCCTACCGAGGATCCTCTTCACAAAACTGCATCATAAAGCTTTTGCACTCTTTCTTCTTTCCTTTTTTTATGTTTTGTTCTGAAATCTACTTTTCATTAGAGTGATAGCGACGGTCATTGACAGAGAAATGTCGTTAAATCAACAACTAATATTGTTTTATTCAGTTAGTTCAACCTAACAAAATTTCATTGTGGTGCCTAATCAAATTGTCTTCCATGAGTTGGTATACACCCCG
This sequence comes from Sextonia rubra, assembly GCA_037013555.1. Classification (NCBI taxonomy): domain Eukaryota; kingdom Viridiplantae; phylum Streptophyta; class Magnoliopsida; order Laurales; family Lauraceae; genus Sextonia; species Sextonia rubra. The sequence continues at coordinate 30,597,502 of JASUAD010000009.1, forward strand.
ATTTTTACTTAAAAATATTGAAAATTGGATATGATAAATGTAATGAAAATTAAAGGGTTGTCAGTTAGCGTAGCTAGCTCCAACCAAGTTCAGCTTTACTAACTCAGTTTGAGCTCCATCTTATCTCAAAGGAGGGCTGAGCTTGAGGCTCAGTAGCTTAGCTTGGCCAATGAATTGGCTTAATTTGGCTCAATCTAAGCTTGATAACTATCTTACTACCCTAGAAGCTTTAGGGATTACATCTTTCCCAAATTCTCTTCATATTTTCAATTGAGAATAGGTGGATATTTATGATTGACTATAAACTCAAAGCTCTAAAATCTAATGATGATATTGACTAAAATTAGGAAATCTAATCACAACATTACTCTAACCTAATAGAATTGTAATCAAAATCGGGAATAGATAATGAATTAAAAGTATAAAGTAATCCTAATCTTTACCTAATATGTACACATCATTGTCATAACATATCCAACCCTCAACTCCAAGAGTAGCTCAACTTGCCTAAGACTACGGTTTGCTTCTGGAAATTGTGGATTCGAGCTGTGCTATTAGATTGGGGCCACCGGGGATATACCAACCTCGCCCTAGGCCGGAAGGGATTTGTTCGCCTTAAGGGTTGGGACACCCTCCGTTATAAAGAAAATACATATCCAGCCCTCTCTATAGTATTTTCTATAAGCTACTTAAGCTACAAAGCCAAAAGACTAAAGATTTTCATTCTCAATGATTTTTCATTGAGCAGACATGCCTTCGGTTCAAATTATTTTAAGATTGTGTAATATTTAGCTCTAGCACAAATTTTGAGCTTCATTGAAAAGTGTTAAGTCCATGAATTTACATTGTTGAGGTATCATTTTAGAATAAATTATGAGCTTAATTAGGTTAAATGCACTAATTAACATTCAAATTCATCATTTCATGCATTTTCTCTTTGAAATTGGAATTCAAGCATTTCATAGATATTTTCTGCATTATTTTAATATTGTAAGCAATTTTTCATTTTTTTTCAAAGAATCCTACTTGTATTAAGACTTTTTCCAGAGGCGGTCCTAATTCAATCAGAGCTCCTTCATACTTCACTAGTTGAATTAAATTGTATAGCAAATTAAAGTTGTAGGACCCACAGAACCCTAGGAGGATTTTGTGGAAAGCCCTAGTCCATCAGGACTCTGAAACTGGACCCACTTCAAGGCAAAACAGTCATTTATAGACCCCACACAAATGGATGTAAAGGTCAAACACAAGGAGGGTCCACTCATAATGTTAGCTGAAGAGTCTAACTGTAATAGGAGACCTCTCGTAGGGCCCACCATTCAAGTAAAGAAGTTGTCCCACCTAGTATGGCCCACATTAGCTGCGTATTTGAATTAAATATCTCTTACTTAAAAAAAGATAACTTTAGTAGGAGATAAAAGCTAAGGAGTTTGAGTCAACCATAATTAATCTTCTTTCAAATATAGAAGTTGTACAAAGATAGAATTTATTTTAATTCAAAATTCAAAAGTCACTCCCTTTTTTTAGGACAGCCTATCTTGAATTAGTTATAACTCTCAATTCGACCGTCGGATCAGCAACTACCATTGGAAAGCCTTTTTAAAGTAAATGTCCATAGAGCCTAAGATCGTACACTTCGGAGCTAAATTGACCAAGTTATGAGCCTGGAAAGTTTCATGTACATTTTTTTATAGGATTGTAATTAAATCCACATCGTCGAAGATCCATTGCTGTACATCCAAAGTGGGACCCCATCTAAAGAGAAGCCCTTATCAGAAATAGACTCTATCTACAGAGAAAATTCAAGCTAATCTTATCTTCCCTTAACTTAGCAACCAAGTCTCCTAGAGTCTATCAACAAGCCACGCAAAGAAGACTAGGTTCAATGAACTTGGGATTGGAAAAATTATAAAAAGGAGCCCCGCTCCCTCCTCCACCACACCCCCCCACCCCCCCAACACCACCACCCCGCCGCTCCCCTTTTTTCTCCTCTCCATCTCTCCCTCTTCCACTTCTGCAAGTTTATTAATTTTACTGTGGGCATTTTGGACCCTTGTTCTAGAAATTAGGAATTAGAAGAGAGAGATGTTATGAGGGACTACTGTAAAGATATGTAATCAATCAAAATTATCATGAATTTCTTTTCAATGGCTAGCTAATATGTTGGATCAGGGCAAAAGATGAAGTTAAGTAGATTAAATTTTCAAATTCTATAGTTGTTATATTTCTTTTCCCGTATTTCTCTTGAATGAATGCTTTATTTTCAATAATAGATTTGTCTTCATATCATAGGCAACCTCTATTTCTAATTCTAATGGATTAATTTTGACTACTTATATATATTTTTTGATAGATTATGCTTAGGGTATTGTTCATTTTAATAGTCTAAGCTTGATTTGATAAGTAGTACTTCTAATATTCATTCTTTCATGAGGTGAAGGAGATCTTAGGTTGTGAATTTTTAATTAAAATTGGTTTTTGCAAAAGACAAACTTTTTTGATCAGAAACATTGAGTCGTTTTTTATCTGAGTTATTTTTTAGATAAAAGAAATAGAATAATTACATGGGCTGATTATTTATCTTGCATAGTAGATTCTAGATGCTCTGATGCGATTCATCTTATTGATTTTTCTGCTTTTTTAATTTGTTTCTAGTTTATGATCTACAACACATCACATTTTTAAATTTTCTATTTAGTTTAAAAGGTTCAGTTCTTTATTGTTAACTTACAACGGATTTCTATGGGATTGACCAGTCTATGCCACTATCTCCTATAGAAAACTACGCACTTTCATTTTTTAATTAAATTGCATCTAAAATACCACATCAAAGCAATTTTGTTACAATCGCATGGCCATCATGCCAATGGGACGGCTCAAGACAATTTGAGACCTAAAGCAAAAATCATAAATGAAGCATTTTCTATTTTTTAAGTGGAGGATTTTACCAAAAAAATCCCTTTAGACTCCCTATAGACCAAAAAGAACCTAAAATATATGTATCCATAGCAGTAGTCTCTTGGGCCCTTTTTGGTTTTTTTTTTTTTTTTTTTTTTGTTGAGAGGCGATATCTCCTCTCACTCGCATATTTGAGCTTTTTTTTTTATCCTCCCACCATCAACTGCGCGACTACTATCCAAAAACAAAGTTTTTTATTTATTTCTGAATCTGATATGACCAGTGATATCCCTGCTTAACTGTGAAGAAGAAGAAAAAATAAGGAGGTGAGCGAGGATATCTCTGCTGGCCAAGCACTTCGATTTTACGTGCTAGCCAGCAGCGATATCTCCGCTCACCTGCTTATTTTTTCTTTTTCTTCATAGTTAAGCGGGGATATCGCAGCGTATGTTAGATTAAAAAAAAAAACTTTGTTTTTGGATGGTGGTCGCCTAAATGATGGTGGTTAGATGGTGATGATGGGTGAATTTGAAGATGGCGGTAAAAGAAAAACGTTAGAGATTGAGGTTGGTTTAGATGCTGTGAACTGGAATGATAGGGAAATAGGATACAAAGAGAATGAGATGAGATGATAGTAGGTTAGAATACTTGAGCAATGCCCAAGGTATTTGGCGAAATGACTGAGAGGGATGCCTATTTGTAGAGCACTTGAAAAACATATATGGAAAGTGTGACAGCTTGGGACATGCATGTAGGGTGTTTGATGAAATGACTGAGAAGGACATCTAATTGTAGAACACTTTGATTGCTAGCTACAGAAATAAATGTAACTTAAGGTGGGTTGTAGAGATTAATATTGAAAAGAGAAAAAAGAAAATGAAAGAAAGAAAAAGGGATGTGGAAGATGATGTGTCTAAATGAGCATCTATAATATCGGGATGTTTTGGTAATAAGCTCCCACTTGCACCCAAATCCAAGACAATGAAGTCACCATATCATGAAGGAAAAACAAGGAGGAGGAAGAAGGGGGAAGGAGGATGAGGAAGAAGAAGCTTGTATATACGAATGAGAGGGGATATCGTCACTCAGCAAAATAACAATAAATAAATAAATAAATAAACCAAAAATGGCCAATGAGACCACTACGGTATATACATATATTTTTTGTCCTTTTTGGTCCAAGGAAGTCTAAAGGGATTTTTTTGGAAAAATCTTCTTTTAAATATTATTATTAATATTTTATTTAAGATTTATTTTTCTTTTTTTGTAATTTAAAACAACTAATTAAATTTTTATATTCAAATTTTGCTAATGTACCTTTTTCAATTGATAGTATACCTAATCCACTTAATCTTTTTTGTGACATTATTGATCATAGGTAGAATTTTATCAATTCTTTTTTTTTTTTTGGTAAACATCTTTCTGCAAAAGTAACAATTACAAGTATTGTCAATTACTTTTCTTGTAGACATATTTAATATTTATAAATTATAACTAATAATATTTACGAATAAAGAGAACATTAACTATTTTTTAGGTTGGAATTAAAAAACATGCTAAAAGCATACCAATAGAACCTAATTTAGCAATTTATCAATATTGACTACAAAGATTATAGATGTGGATTTTTTAGTTTGATAGAGCTTCTTCAATAAGGAAAAAAAAAAGCCAATTATATTTGAAGTTGTCTTCTATGGATTCCAGGCATCACAACTATAGTGGAAGAATATACACAGTGAAGGTTTTTTAGAACAAAAAAGGGATTTCTTAATTGTTGTAATTTTAGGGTTTTCTTTTTTCTTTTAATCTCAACATCTTCTCAATGGTGGAATGTGAAAAGATGTTGTTGCTTTAATTACTTTTACAAGGCCTTATTTTTTTGGGAGAAACAATTGGATGATGGTTTGTTTTTCGCCCTGCATGCCATTGGGTCCCACATTGGATTAAGCATTGGGTAGAGCCAAAGAGTTAGTCTCCTAATTGAACTCTCAATGATCAGTGTCCGTAGAAAAGTTTGGAATGAGATCAATCTTTGCGTGGCTATTAAGAATCACACTCTTAATCCCTGGGGAGTAGGCTATTACAATAGGATAACTCCTCCCAATTACCATATATATCCCTCACGAGAGTAGTGGGGACACTTCCTTTTTTAGACCAACATGGTAAAAAAGGTGTCATGATGTGTGATGGTTTTGTTCTTTTACACATTAATACCTTCCAAAAAAATAGTGTCCCTCACCATTTTGGTGATGGATGTATGTACTTAAATGTTGTCCATATATATATATGGAAAAGATTACTATGCATATATCCCTCACACTATGGTGAGGCATAATTCCTTTTTTGAACCTAACAAGGTTAAAAAAGGTGCCATGAGATGTGATGGTTTTATCTTCTTACACATTAATACTTTCTAAAATAGGAAGTGTCCCTCACCATAGTCCGAGAAATATATGCATAGTAGTTTTGTCCTATAAATATATATATATAAAAGGAGATGAGAACCTAGTTTGAATCATCTATAATATCCTTCTTAGTTTGAATAGATAACTAATAAAAACTATAAAATAATCTTAATTGGAAGATGCATTTTTGGAATGAATCCGGAATTTGGATCCCCTGAGAAACTTTCTGTGATTGGACGAAGTGGAGCTCCATAGTGGGGTTAATCTGTTAATCACATTCTTAATCATATGCACAATATCAAGGTGGGACCACACCAAAAACAAAAAAATAAGAGTGAGTTGAATAAAAAGTATAACAGTTTTATTCTCTATTAGGAAATCCATGTCTTTCCTTTGAACTACTATTTAAATATATATTTCTTAACGTGGACCAATATTGAAACATTATTCCTACAAGGAGAAGATATCATTTTCTACTTTATATCACCCTAACATAAGTGAATGCTAAAACCTTAGAAGGCAATTCAACATGTTTGTATTCGGCTCAGTATGCCAATCCATTCTTTGCGCAATGGTGAAGCCTCCCTCTCTCCAAAAAAGAAAAAAGACCTGGGTTGGATCTATGGCTCCAGAGGGGATGACTAGTGGCTTGCCAAGAGTGCACGAGTGATTGTGTTTATTGTTCTAGAGGGAGGTAAAGGATATTCAACTTGGTAAAATTCTTTTCATGTAATTAGTGTATATGCTCTGCAAGCAAAATTATATGAAAGTGTTAAAAGACAATTTTTGAGAAAAAGAATGGATGGTTTATAGCGAGAAATTCCAACTAGTCAAAAGATTTTCTTATGAGGTGACTCAAATGGGAATTTAATAAATAATAATAGAGCATATGAGAGAGTGCATAGACGACAAAGATTTGGAGAAAAAAATGAGTTAGTAGATACTATTTCGGATTTTGCATTAGGATTTAACCATATAATATCAAACAACTACTTTAAAAAGAGCGAGGGGTGTTAAATTATCTATAAAAGTGGAACTATTAGCAGACAAATATACTTTTGAGGATTTTATGTGAAAAACCTTAGTAGATGATACCTACACTGAAAATGACCCATTAGTTCATATCCCAGCAAAAAAGGTCTTTAAGGAAGGCCTTTAGGTGCTTTTCTGGCGCAACTTAAAAATAATAATAATTTGGAGTGACACTAGTTGATCTGTAAAGTGGAGTTCTCATGGTTTTTTTTCTTACGGCATAATAAAGGCTTGGGACTTGGGTTCTTGTTTTTTCTCTCAATTGCAGAGTGAAGTTCTTGTGACTCCTCTAGTGTTCGATCATTCCAATACCCTAAAAGTAACTAGTGCACAGTTGATTTGCAAAGTGGAGTTCTCTTGGTTCTTCTCCTACTAGAGAAGAACAAGTCTTGGGATTTGGGTTCTTTTTTTTTTTTTTTGAGATTGAAGTCTCGTGGTTGTTTGGATATTTGATCATCCAAATACTCTAAAAGTTACTGGGAAAGTTACTAGTGTCGCTCCTCATTGAAAAAAAAAAACAGTAAGGACGCTAGTGTTGCTCCCTAGTAATAAAAGGGCAAACGTCACTCCTAGTAATAAAAGGGCTAGTGTCGCTCCCCAATTGATTTGCAAAATGGAGCTCTTGTAGTTCTCTTCTTACCAGAGAAAAAAGGCTTGGAATTTGGGTTGTCGGTTTTTCTTTGATTTGCAGAGCGCGTTTTTCATGGGTTTTTTGGTATTTGGTCATCCAAGCCTTTTTTTTCTTCAGTAAGAGAAAAACCGTGAGAACTCCACTTTGCAAATCAATTGGGTGCCTGTAACTTTTAGGGTACTTGGATGATCAAATACTAAAAGAACCATAATAATTTCTCTCTGCAAATGAGAGAAAAACCAAGAACCCAAATCCCAAACCTTCTGTCACAACCCGAGCCCAGGAAATCGTGGGTTAAGACTAAACCTAACCGTGACACACGTACTCCCGTGCATATACACTTAGACCCTGTCTAAATGCACACGCACAAGGGAATTTCACACTTGCCAATACATGTACGCGGAAGCTGTAGGTATCATTGCAAAATCCACAAAGGAAGACATATCAAAACAAAATGAGATATATACAAAGGATTACATGAAGTTTAGAGTCCAACAAAATAGGCTAAGATACATTTCCAAATATCACAAATCAATACCAAAACCAAAAGGGATCCCTAATCCGGGAAGACTAAGGAATGCATGACAATGTCGCATTTTGGTGGAGTGATTACATCCACTCCTTTAACCCTGACGGGGCATCTAGGGTCTCCTCTCGAGTCTGGTTGACCGACGAAGGGTCGGTTAAGGGATCTGAGTCTGCAATACTAAGAACAACTTATGAATACAATAATCTAGCAAAGTATAAGCAACAATAAGTTAATGCATGTTGTATCTAACAGACTAGAGAACAACTGATAAATCATAGGGTTCCAAATCGTATATTAGGCAGTTGTGCATTCAAATGAAGCATGCTATTAGAATCAATGTTTATATGATACGTACATAACTAAATGGCTATTACATTTGCCCTATACTCCCTTTCGGGATCATATATACATACTGAGAACACCATCGACCAGGCCAGGGTACGAATAGGTCTCAGGTTTTCCTGGGGTCCAGAAGCCCTAAGACATAAATTCACCATAGCGGTGCCATACATACTATACCAAATTCAACCCCGTCGGGTATCCTAAGGCTGAGGTTAAGTAGTGCCTGACCATATGGAGTCAATCATATACAAGAACTTAAGTAAACAAGGCATATCATATCGAGCATATTAAATCATACGTTCAACTCATACATACAATACTCAAGTTAATGGAAACATATCGGACAAATCAAATAAATCGAACTTATCATATCAAAAGGGCATAACAAGAACTATGCAAACCATACAGAAGAGTGGAGGTCAATATTTGTCATTCAAAATGTCATGCAACTCAATTTAGCTCGAATTAAGAGAATTTACTAGCCAACCCTGTCTAGTCATCCAGTGTTTCTAACCGTGCATGATGATATAGTTTTAAGTTATCCGATACACATTTGTCTTTCACAAGTGCTGCATTGTATCAGGAAAGTGTATCGAAGTCCTTTAAACCAACACCCATGAGGAAGTGCTTAACAACTGAATAACTTAAATGAATGAGTTGCAGCCCTCGAGATCATTCTTACAATCCTCGTGTTTCATTGGGCAAGTTCAAGGTTCTTACCGTTCTAATATGAGGGCCCTATAAGGTCCTTTTCATACCTACCTTTTATTGGAGAGACTTTCCTTGCATACGTCATGAGCCACGGGGCTCGAGAATATAATCTAAAGGTTCCTTTGTTTGTGGTAGAGGTAGGGGAATAGAATTGAGCACAAAAGGTTTTCAATATACAAACTTAATCTCCAGAAACAGAGAGCTTCAGGACGGGGCTCGAGAATATAATCTAAAGGTTCCTTTGTTTGTGGTAGAGGTAGGGGAATAGAATTGAGCACAAAAGGTTTTTAATATACAGACTTAATCTCCTGAAACAGAGAGCTTCAGGGCCGATCGATCGGTTTTGAAGCCCGACTGGTTGAATTTCGGTTCTAGACGTGTCTAATCGGTCGAACCTAATACCGGATCGGTCGGACAGTCTGTTCTGTTATAGAATGACTGGGACTGAAATGAAGGCTTTGCATCTCGAATACACGAAAGATCAAAACCATACAATTACATAAAGGGCTGTACATCGAAACACACTTGAGAGTAAAGATAAAACTCATAGCAATCACGGTGTACCAACACGTGTTCATCCAAATCATGCTTATACTTGCCTTAAGTGAGTCCAAACACGCAAACAGTTGTCCCTAAGCTCAAATTTGACGTTTAAGCACCTTCCTATCACCATGCATGCAAAAGAAGAAAGAAAGAGAGAGAGAGAGAGACATGTTGAGCACGTGCAGTAACTGACGAAAGGAAGAACGAGAAGAAGAAGATCAAGAACCCAAAGCTTACCGTAGACTACACAAGAGATGAATCTAGAGGGTGAGTGCAACGGATTCTCCCTTTCTCCTGGCTGGATTGTGGAGGGAGAAAAGAAAGAAGAAACAAAAACAGAGAAGAAGAAGATGTTGAAGCAAGAAAAGGGTCGGTGCCTTCTTCTTATATAAGATAAGGTTAAGGCCCAAATTGCAAGACAGTCCAAGAATTGAGATTAATTACAGTTCGAGTCAAATAACCGTCCAACGGAAAGAAATGACATCGTGCACATTCGAGTCAGCTACGGAAGTTAATGAGCTCGACGAAAGACATGTGTTGACGCCAAGATGATGCATGAATGGCAACGTCTTATAAAATTTAAAATTACGAAAAAGGGCTCATGCTTACCAATATAGGTTAAACTCAACCCAACTACCTATCTATGATCCGGATCGAAACCAAAACAAAGCCAAAACACAAACAACAACTAATTCGTCATTAATTAGTCACTAAACCCGATTAAGTTAGGTCGGAGTGTTACACCTTCTTCTCCAGGAAGAAAAGAAACACGAGAACTCCACTCTGTAGATCAACTAGGGAGCGACGACGGGATGTTCTTTCTTGTGTGATAAGAACCATAAGGTCCTTTTCAGTGTTAGATCTCATCTACTTGGGTTTTTCGCATAAAATCCTTTAGACTTTTTATAATAAGAAAAAATGATCGATTGGCTTATAAAAATTGTCAGGTTATTCCATGAGAGAATTTGACTACATATCATAAGCTATTAGTTTTACATATTTGTACTAGAAGTAAAAATAAAGGGTTACTAAATAAAAGGTATCCTAAAACAACGTGGGGGGCATTCGGAAAGAGAAAGAGCAACAATATTTAAAGTTAAAGTGATTGAGGAGGAAGGAGAATATTGAAATTAAAAAAAAAAACTTCAAAGATATAGAATCAAATGGCCAACTATATTAGGAAGGCTACTAAAGAGGTGCTTGGAGATTCGAAAGTAAAAACACAATACAATAAAGAAACTCGGAAATGGAGTGTAAAGAGGTTTGGAAAGTTGTTCAAGAGCAAAGGCATTATTACAAAGTTTGATAGGAAACTAAGAATATGAAAGACTGTGAAGTCTATAAGAGGGCTAAGAAATAAGATGAGAAAGTTTTAAGCATTACAAAGTTTCAAGTACATGATGACCTATATAATAGGTTGAGAACAAAATAATGAGAGAATAATATTTTTAAGCATGTGAAAATAAGGGAATTGAAAAGAAGAGACTTCGATTATGCCAAATGTATTAAAAACAATGACCAAAAGATTTTACCGAAGAACAATGAAATGAAAGAAAGAGGAAATATAGCGAACTTCTACATAAAAACTATCAAGAGACATTTGAATAAGAGCTGAAGCTTTGCTAGCATAAAATAGTTTTTTCCCGCAAAGTTAAGGTGGTGAAAGTGAGGAAAGTATTGAAACAAATGAAGACAAGAAAAGCTATAAGTCCAGATGATATTCCGATAAAAGCTAAAAAATGTTTAGGAGAAGTTCGGGGATTTGGTTAACTAGGCTCTTCAAGAAAATATTAGTGGCAAAGAAAATGCCAAGTGAATGGAGAAGAAGTGTTGTAATCCTTATATATAAAAGCAAAGGAGATATACAAACTATACCAACTATCGTGAGATTAAAATTATAAGTCGCACTATAAAGCTATAAGAGGAAGCAAGGGAGTAAGGACTTAGACAGAAGACCAATATATATAAAAATTAATTTGGTTTTATGTTAAAGAGGTCAACTATAAAAGCTATATTTTCTCATTTAGACAATTAAAGGAAAAGTATTAAATGAAGAGAAAAAATCTATATATGATCTTAATCGATTTAGAAAAAACTTATAGTTGGGTATCTAGATATTTAATTTAGTGAGCTTTAAATAAAAGGAATCTTCAAAGAGGATGCATTGAAATTATTAAAGTATGTATAAGGGAGCGGTAACGAGTGTGAGAATTATATGAAGAAACAAGTGAGTTTCCTATAACCATAGATTTGCATAATGGGTCAATCCAAAGTTCCTATCTCTTTGTATGATTATGAATATGTTAATTACTCGTATTTAAGAGGAGGTACCTTATTGTATGTTATTTGCGGATGATATAATGATGTAGATGAATGGCGTGAATGAAAATTTAAGAGATGACAGGAGACTTTAAAATCCAAAGTTTTGATTGTGACTCAATACGTGTTAGAAAAGTGAAAATAATGAGGAATGTACTGGATTGATCAAACCAACTTACACGAAAACAAGAAGGAGGGGCATCCAAGAGAATGCCTTTAGTCAATAACTCTCCTAATTAGGGATGCAAAACCTACTTCTCCAACCCCTAAACACCAGTGAGCCAAGAAAGCGCCACTTGGCACCAAAAATCTTGCCAATTGCAGATCTCACTTCTAACCCTCACATCTATCTCAGTCAAACGCCTGACCTAGGCCAAGATCATTTTGGGCGCGACTTTAATTATCTCAGATCCTACGGTCAAAATAACCAATAGCGCCATGATCCCACATCCACCGTCCAATCATTTAGATGGACCCCACCTTCTTGCCCAGCCGACTGCGACAAATACATATGTACGACTTTCAAAGGACCGGATTCCACAAAATCTCCATATCGTTTTTTAACGTCTCAACTCAAACACCCAATCCCCAAAAATTCACAATTCCAAATTTTCACGAACCCAAACCCTAACTCTCTCTATCTCTGTCTCTGTCTCATTTCCTCAAAGTTGGAATCTTTTTCGTTTTTTCTGACTCAGGAAACACGGTTTCGATGCGGTTGATTCCTTAATGGCGGAAAGCAGGAACGATGACCCTGCTGCAGCAGTCGAATCTCACTCCATTGTAGGGCTTCCCGTACTCAAATCTTACTATTTGGGTGATTTGGTTTTGCATGTTTGATCCGAATTCGCTTCAATTGTAGATTCGAGATTTGGGGTTCTGTGTTTTTTTCGATTCTGTGCTTGCAATTTGATGTATTGGATGTTTGTGTTGTTTGTTGGTAGGATGGTTTGTTGCTGTTGGTTCTGGGGTTGATTTGGTTTTTGGATTGGTGTTGTAATGTTTGTGTAGGTTTTAAGAATGTCCTTGCCTTATTAGTTATTACCCATCACTGTTTTCCATCACTTGCTTGTGAATTGCACCTTTTTTTTTTTTGGGTTGCATACTCTTTTTGGAATTTTTGGTATATTCAACTTCACATGCACTTTATATCCAAATTCCAAACACATTAGAGGAATAGGGGGTGGTTTGAGGCTAAGAAGTAGAAGACTTGTTGTGTCATCCAGGCTCACTTGCTTTTATTTATTTTTATTTTTTATGTAGTTTTTACGGGTTTCGGCATGCACCCCAGAGATTTAGATCTAATGGATGGTAGCTTTGAACAGATGTGATCGGTGTTGACCACTGGGAGGCCCAGTTAGGAAAACCAGATTCTGAACTTGAATAATGAGATACGAGACCTAAGTGATCCAGGACCTATATTTGGGATTATTGATCTATTCGACACGCTGTAGGGCCAATCATTGGTGAGAGGAGGTCTTTAGGACACAAATGATAGTGGTGCGATTGGCGGGATGGAATCTCAGCCTGTTTAATGAACTAGACATGGGTCTCAATTTCACCAATTTCTGGCTGTAAATGAAATATCACTTCAATCATCAGGAGTATGTTGGGTGTTCCTGCTTATGGTGGCACTGGCAGATAGGAACTGCCCACCTAAGTCTCAATTAAGAATAAGAACAAGATGATTTTGTTTGCAGGAAGCTTATCATCATCATCGTCAAAGCCTTCTCTCAACCATGTTAGGATCGGCTGCATGATTTCTGTTTCTCCATTCCGTTTCTACATCATAATTTTGTTTGCAGGAAGGCAAGAAAAGCAAAATTGTGGTTAATGTAGTTTTTAGTTTCTAAGCCACCTGATAGGTATGGTGGAACTACTGAGCTTAATAACCAGCTTAAGCCTTAACTAGAGATGAGCCTTTGAAATAATGACTCTTGTGCCTCCTTTTAATGCTGTACATGCCCTACAACACAGACCATTCACAACCATATAAAATAAACAAAAGAAATGTTATTAGTGTGCAACCTTTTGGACATCAACAACTATGGTTTTCCCTGTCCTAATGTTTCTTCGAGTACAGGGTTTAAAAGTACTCGGAAAAAAGCGAGATAGCTTACCCCAAGACAGAATTTTTGTGGTCATGATATTGCAAATTTGCAATAAGTTATATGTACTTTTAGAGGAAGGAAGAACACATCATGATATCAAAGTGTGGGTGCAACAGCTCATACGTGCTTTTAGAAGAAGGAAGAACTCATATCATGACCTCAAAGAGTAGGGCTTAATGGGACACAATTATGCTGATTTATATGGCATAAAGATTGATAGCTAATGTAGACAGACCTGTGGTTCCCCATGGGTCGACCTGCCTTTGGGCCTAGCCCACGTATCTTAGTTTGTTTAGGATTTTTATTATGTCTTTTAGTTTGTTTTTTGGTTGTTTTAATCCTGGCCATTAGTGTGTTTCTATGGTCCATATTAGTTTTAGGTGTTTATTTTTTATTTTATAAGGATGTAAAGCCATTGGCTATTTACAGCTATTGATTAATGAAAAAAAAATATTTTCTAAAGTGATTTTGGGTTTCCCGGAGTTATCTTTTCCCTTGCCCGCGATTGGGAGTTTGGCGCGAGGCCAATATTTTTAGGATCTTCCTTGCCTATCCCTCCACCTTCCATCTTTCTAATCTCTCCATTTCTGCTTGCCCCATGTTTGGTACCCCACTCTGCATCAATAGATCTATCGGGATTACAAAGTAAGTCAAGCATAGTCTTGCAATTAAACTTTACTGGATGTTCTCGTGAAGATTAAGATAGCTAATAAGGAAGTGATGAATTGCCCAAATATAAGATGTTGGTGAGTTGGTCATTAAAATGGAGAAAAAATTTCCAAGAAAGGGCATTGGATTTGTCCTCTGAATTCTATTGAAGTGTGGGAATAAATGGCATGTTGCGTTAAGACTTACATCCCTAAAGACCAAGCAATGTTTGTAGAAGAACCTATTTGAACATTTATAATATATATGAAATTTAAGATGACATGTAGCATTCTAATATAGTGGAGGTCTGTGTTGGCTGTCACATTGCTCTATTTTCATTTTTTTGGATCTCCTTGATCTGGGAAATCTGGGCCGGCTTGGAGGATGATGTTGTTTGACACCACCTGCTCCTGTGTTGGGTGCCTAAGCAATCAAAACAGATTTTTTAGTTAACACCAAAGACTATAAACTTAAGACTAAAAGATATTTCAAGAAAGCTTAATTTACCAATAGTGTGGATATAGAGATTCATAGGTTTAAATGCTAGATCCATGAAAGACAGTCCGTTTCATCAATTTTTCTGTTGTAGAATAGTTTTTGGAAAAAAACGACTATGGAGATACTATAAACTCGTTAAGCCCTGTTACAACTGTTATCGTTCTAGTTGTTTGTCCTAGTGAAAGAAGACCCACCAATTGGATGGTTGATCAACTCCTTATAGCGAATCCAACCGGACAACGCTAGCGCCCAAGCAGTTTTCAGTACCACCTTTTTTTTTCCTTATGAGAAAGTGGATGTTGTTAAAATCACCTACAGTGTTCCATGAGGCTTTCAATTTAGCAATAACCTTACTCAATTCATCCAAAAAGCAAATATCTTGTTAGTATCATCAGGCCTATGCACTGATGTCACATCTCAACAATGTCTGACCTTTGTATCTTTCAACAATACTGAGAGTGGGACGAGCCGTGGCACAGTGGAAGGTGCTTGCTATTGCAACCTTGAGGTTGTGGGTTCAAGTCATGTTATCAATAAAACAATAATGCCGAGAGAGAAAATTCCTTCTCCATCACATCTAACTTGTTCCAGAGCAAATACTTGCAATTCCCAAATATAATTGATTCCCACATGGACATAGTAGATACCAATCGAAATCCCGAGTTCCACTTAACAGAACGAATAATTCTATTATCCACGCGATCCAATCTAGGCCTCTTGCAAAAGAACCATATTGACCTTCACATCTTCAGCAAACCTTAAAATCATTTGATTTTATTGGGAACCTAAGCCCAAAATGTTCCCGCTCATCAGCTTCATTTTTGACCCAGAACATCTCCCTTTTAACCTAAGCCCAGTTATTATGCTTTAGTTGTTGCTGGATCTGGCATTTTAAACTGATTTCTGTGATCTTGGATAAATTTGCTTTTCATGTTTCTTTGTTACCTGTTTTGATTTTGGCAATTGTAAATGTAATATTGTCATAGATTCTTTAAAATTCAAGTTATGTGTTTTATGTTGTGCGGGGCTGATTGTTTTGGGCACCTCTGCTGACTATTGCGTGCATTGGTTTCATTGTTCTATTCTGCAGAAGCATCAGATATTGGAAGCAGGCCAAGTGCATGTGTCTGCATATGGTCAATCCTATTTCTCTCCTTCAACTACAGGTGCGAAGACTACAGCATGGAGTACATACAGGACAGCTAATGGTTCTACTGAAAATGGGTTTGCTTCCAATTCCGGCTATCATCATGTTCAGCAGACAGAAGCTTCTAGAGATGTTCAAAGCGGCTTGACATCCACAACAAATTCCTCTACATTATCTACTCTGGGAGCAGCAAATGGACTCCAAGAACCTTGTGCATATGCATCATACCCACCTTCTGCTGACCCCCATGGATATGAAAACAATGCATATGCAAACTACGCAGCCTATGGCTATCCGCCACAAACTAATCCTTCTTACCCTCCAGCTCAGCAAGTGGGATCATATCCACCATCAGGTGCTCCTCCTTATAGGTCTCACCCTTCATTTCAGATTACAAGCTCTTATGGGCCCTCTACAAGTTATTCAAGCACTCATTACAATGCTGCTGCTGATTATCAGACTGGAGGATACCAGAGCAGCGGCTATGATAACCAGACTAACATGTGCTATGACTACGGGAATTATCAATATCCCAACTACCCATCAGATTCCGTTGGCGCTCATAATTCCAGTACTGCAGCTGTCACACAACTCCAGTATCAGCCACACTATCAGCAGTGGGCAAATAGTTACAGTCAAAATGCTTCTGATGTTAGTTGTGCTCCTGGGACGGAGAATATGTCTGTCACCACTGTTTCCACTCTGAATTGTTCTGTCCCAGGTATCAGCAGTGGATATCCATGCTATCCAGCTTCCGGCAGTCAGCCACCTCCACCTGGCACTACATCTTGGAGACCTAATTCCTCTTCATCTGAAATTCAGTCTGTACAATTACAGGTATGAGATTTGTGTAATTAATGCACTCAATGAAGGAAGGTTAGTGAATCTTACTGCATTAGGACATTATATGTTTACAAGTGGCCTGGGCACATGGTTCAGTGATCCAGATCATGTATCTGATGGACCACCTCGTAGAATGGGGAATACTTCCAAATAAGAAGATCCCATCTAACCGAACTTTGTTACTGTTTTGTTTGAACGTTTCTTTCCTTTTCATGACCATATGTTAGTATGCCAAATATTTCATGGTTACGGTCTTTCTGGGAAATATATACTTTTGGAGCATTTCCAATCCACAGTTGGGCCTGTCAAGTATTGTCTAGATCAATGCAATATGGCCCCATACCACTTGTAAATAATCGTGTGGTGCAGCCACAAGGTTTAGAAGAACTTAAAGAGAGCTCAGGACTCGGCCAATGGGCCATACTAGCACACTAAGCCTCTTCAGTTTATTGCCTGCATTTGACTTGAAATAGCCAGTCCAATTTTCCTCCTTTTTTGGCTTCTTTCTACTAGTTAGCGTCCAATCAGCAATGTGCTAATAGTTAGGTTCTGTCCAGCAGAATTGTAGTTCTTAACTTAAAGTTCTAACCTTGGGTCTTTAGTGTAATATTTACATTAGGACTTAAGAGTCTCAGTGCTGCCAAAAGGGAGATTATTTCCTATTGCATGTGGCACTTAACTTCAAATAGTTGTAACTCTATTGTCCAGTATATCCTTCTTATACTGTATAGTTCTTGGAGCAATGAATTCAGTCACCATTTTCCAAAAAAAAAAAAAAAATTGTAACTCTATCATGGTGGTTGGGTGGTATCAAGCCAGTCCTTCCGGGCGTGATGTTGTGGAGATTGTGTCAAGAGTGATTCCAGTGCTTCTACTACATCATGGTGCATGAGGTCACTACACACTTCTTGACATGTTGGAACAGTACCTATCGTTAAGAAGTAGGCACAACTGTTGGCCAACTGGTACAACACATTCATGGCACTCTTTTTTATTTCTTCAAAGAAAAATGCACTCTGCATAAGCACATTTTGGATGCAAGGAACTCCGATGTTTTGTGCAGTATTTTCTACTTTGCTTCACAGATATGTTGTGTTTTTGTTAACAACATGGATGTTGCTGGGTCATTGGTGTGTGTCCCTTTGGCTTTACCACATCTATGTTATATTTTTCTTGGGGTTTATGTTAATTTTTCTCCTTAAATACGATCCCCATTACTTGGGCTTCAATGGAATTGTTTGCATTTCACTGTTCCCAATGAAAATTAGTGGCCAGCATTGGAATGATTCTGTTTCTATTGTTCTTGATTTCCTAAGGGGAGCTTGTGATATAATGGCTTGTATGGTGAAATGATGTGAGTTTATCTAAAAGGGATTATAGACCAAAATTATTTGTTAGTCAAGAAGTATCTTTGGAGTTGCAATAAAGGGTGATATTGATGTAGAAAACAAGGGTCTAAATCATAGTGCCAGGCTTGATTCGGAAGAGTTGGTGCCATTCTGTGCTGGACCAGTATTATGGCCGTGTCAGTCTTAAAAGACTAGAAAAAGAAAAAACATATAGAAAAATAAGAAATAATGGAAAGAAGCTACAAATTTGTAAATATAGTGCCATTAAAAAAATGTGCAAATATGATGATTTGCTTGCATCTTATTTTAGTTTTAAAGAATATTAGTTTTTTTTTTTTGGGTATGTTGACATGATGCTCGTTACTTAATATATCAAAATAAACTCAGCATGTATTCCTTGTTTATTTGTTTTTTCAAAATCCATCAACTTGCGAAACCTCTAAAGTGTACCTTCTTGAGAAAAGAAAAAACCCAATATTCCTTCTTTGGGAGGACTCAAGTTGCTGAGCCATTGATCCCAAATATTGTTCTTCTAATCTTATTTCCTGGAATCAAATCCTCAAGATTAGGTTAATCTAAGGTCCTAGACGTCATTAGAGAAGGCAAAAAAAATAGAGGAAGTAAATTTGAAAAATAGGAAAGAAACAAGTGACTAAGAATTTTGATCTTGAAGATTTTTTTTTTCTTTTTTTTTAGTATCCCAGCTATAGGGGGTTGGGACCCCACTCTCAGAAGTAGTAGGCCTCGGAGAGGTGGTGGAGCAGATAGAACCTCAGGTGAGGTAACACGGCCCTCTGGTGTTGGCTAAGGAAAACGAACAAGGGCAACAAGTGTAATAAAAAAGAAATGAAGAAATATGGGATGAAAAAGAAGTGAAGAAATGTGGGTTGGCCCCATATCCATATTAATGCATATGAGAAATTGGATCAGGTACCATATTTACACTTATCAGGCTAGAAGTAGGTCATAGATGCTTGCCGAACCAAAATGGTCGACTTTTATAGCAGCAGTACTCTACTTACCCCACATTGTTAGAATTTGTATTAGGAAATGACGATGATACTTATCAGGCAAGCAGCAGGTCATAAAAGCTTGATGGTAGCAGATATTCTTGCCAAAGAGGAAGTTAATTGTGACAGCTTAATGATAAACCGATTTATGGCTTCCTTTTCTTGAGCTTTGTGGATGTTTTTGTTCTTGTTTTGCGCTTGGATCTGTTCAGTATGTCTCTTCTATGTTGTATGCCTTCTTTTAAGAAATTTCCAGTTACCATTCACTAAAAAAGGGGGTCATAAAAGCTTGTTGAACCAAAATGGGTCTGCTTTGTAGAGGCTGTGCTCTACTTGCCCCATATTTTCAGAATTTTGTATTAGGAAATCATGATGACTGATACTTTTCACTTTCAATTAAAACTTGAAGAGATGAGAGTAAAAAAATAGCTTTTATGTATTTTTATTCAGTCACTGCTGGACTCGGTTTGTATGGTCCCCTGCTAGTTGATGCCAGTTTGTATGAGCTTCATGCTGGTCTATGCTTCCCCGATTTAATTTGGTCGGTGCAATGGTGTCACACTAAAGTGATTTGTATCATACTGAGTTGACTTTCCCAAGTAGACTCAGTCAAGTCAACGCACCTGAACGAAATCCAATACCATGGGTGAAAGTCTAGGTTCTTATGCTTAATTTGTGCACTGAGCTGAACTTTTGTTACCTCTTGTTCTCACAGCAGGCAAGCTCTACAATAGTTGATAATCATTATGGTTCCTGGAAAGTTGGGACTCCAGGACTCCAAACTAACAATCTCTGTCAGATGCCATTGAGCTACCAACAACCATCAGATTCAAACCTGGTTTCGCATGAAACTTTTGAAAACCAGCAGGGGATTGTTTGTCCTCAGGCATCCAACCTGCCATACCCATCTGCTCATCAGGCACCCAACCTGCAGTACCCATCTTCTCATCAGGCAACCAACGTGCAGTATCCATCTGCTCATCAGGAACCCAACCCACAATACTCATCTGCTAATCAGGCATCCAACTTACAGTTCACCGCTGCTCGTCAGGCACCAAATTTACAGTTCCCTACTTCTCACCAGGCACCCAACCTACAATTCCCTATTGCACATCAGGTTCCCCAGACTTTCCAGTCACATTCACAAACAGGTCCAACATTGGATACACGACGGGTAAACAAACTGCAGATTCCAACAAATCCTAGAATTGCGTCCACTTTGGCCTTTGGCATGCCAAAAACGGATAAGGATACCTCTGCAACTGATGCAGCATCAAAACCGGCATATATCAGTGTTTCAGTGCCAAAGTTGAACAAGGTCTCTCATGATGCTACTGAAGCCACACCTATGGTAAGAAATCCTTTTCTTCTTTTGACCGATTTATCTCTGGGGTATTATAATTTTGACAAGAATTATTGTTCATTCTGTCATTCTGATGTCCTTGGCTGCTCAAAATGCTAGGGAACAGCTTTTGTTACTTAGATGCTGCATATGCTGGCATGTTTTTGAAGAATATCATTTTACATTTGAATTTTTTTATATTTATTTACGGGGATGCTATTAACGATTGGAACAAATATGTTATTTTTTGGATATTTTCCTGAAAATCAGTGCCTATACAATTTCTAGGAAAAATATCTATTTTGAACTAGGCGTGTTCTTTCTTTTTTTCATTTTTTTCCCCCCTCATCTCACTTCGTTGAGATATGACCCATTGTGTATCCTTCGCATCATACTAGGTTCAAAGCCTTTTGCATTGGAAGCCCTCCTATGATAGCAAGGGCCACTGAAAACTTGCCTTGAATGCTTTTGGGCATTCTACCTGACTACTTGCTTAGATTATCTTCTCTATTATGAGCATGGATGTGGAGAAAAGGTTGTTGGACCAAATGTAGTAGAATCATATACTTTGCAACGTCTTCATGGATGTTTGGGATCATCCGATTAGAGAGCTGTAATATGCGTTAGAGGTAAATAATCATCAAGTTCCAAAATAGCAGTCAAAATTTAATGAAAATCCATTCTAATATTTTCCTTCTGATGGGATTATTTATTTACCGAGGGCCGTGCTGCGTGTTCAGTTTCTCCTTTCTGTATCATGTATTTTGTTTGTGGAAGAACATTTCTTTCTTAGTATTGCCAAGTAGAATGAGTTTTTTTGTGGGGTCTTTTTTGTTGGTTGCAGACTGGAATGTTTCCTAAATCATTCTGTGCTTACGTGGAAAGAGCATTGGCTCGTTGCAAAGATGATGCTGAGAAAGCAACTTGTCAAAATATATTGAAGGAGGTAGACTGATGCTCAACACATTCTATTTCTTTGACATTTCATTGCATCAAATTCCATTTTGTTTGGTGTCCTTATGTGCTTGTTATGTTGCTGATATTTAAAGAAAAGAACAAACCAAGCATAAGTTGCGTGATATAGTAGCTCAATTCTAGGCAGGGATGAACTTATGAGCAAAATAAAAATAAAAAAATATTTTACTTCCAACACATTCTACATCAGTTTCTATTCTTCTTTACTTTTGATTTTCTCCCACACTTCATTGTTGTTAGTGGGGTTTTGTTTTTAAATCAGTAGGATTAATATTACTTGCCTTACTTGACATTGATTTTGTTTGAAAGAAGAATCAGTGGCTTCTGATTCTGCATACACTAGTTAATTATATTACCAGAGTTCCCACTGAAGGGTTTGAATGAGTTGCATAGTGTTTTGGATCTAGTATTTTGAATGTATATAATATATCTGTGCTTGTCTGTGTGGAAACCCTTGCTGTGTGAACGTATCTGTCACCACGGTTGCTGCTCTTTCCACATGATAAAAAACTACTTGTAATGAAGAACCTTATGCCCTATTCTCACTCAAAAGTATTATGAAATTTCTATGGGCCACTAGAAGATGAGGCAGTCCATTTTGTTGCATTTAGAGAATTGCTTTCAATTATAAGCCCTGTGGAGGAGTGTGTGAAAATTGTTGGCACCTCCTTAATTGCGAACACTTAGGCCTCTTTGGAACCCTTCACTCTAACTAGAGAAGAAAACACTAGAAGATGCTCCCAATAATCATTACAAAGAATGCCCCCAGTTCCAATCAGCACTATCTTGCCCCTTGCAGCTCTTTCAACATTGAACTTAAAAACACCCTGCGTGAGAGGGGACAAGGCTTGGACCTTCTCATCTTTTCTAAAGCACAACTTGCACAAGGTTTGCAGTTATGCATACTATCTACAAGATTCAAACCCTCGCAGTCCTTTCTCAAAAGAGCCTGCTTACCCACTTTAAGCTTAATGAAGTAAATGATATCCTTTGAGCTTAACCAAGTAAATGATATCCTTCTCTAATCTTATAATTGAGTTGAAAATCTGACAATCCCTTTCGTTACAAACGAGCCGAAGAATGACAAACAATACAAGTCTCCACAATATCAAACTGCATCCTGAAAATGGACCTGCAAATCGAGAATGAGCCACCGCCACACTCTGCGCCATGCAATGCTGCAGGTCGCAAAGGAGATTCCAAATAGTGAAGGCATAAATGCAACGGTGAAACATGTAAGGAACTGACTCTGTCTTATTGTTGCATTAAGAACAGAGGTCCAAAATGTTCTGAGTACCGTTTTACCTCCTCTCGAGATTGTCCACTGTTGACACTCTACCTCGAGGTACTGTCTGGCAAAAGGATTCCACTATTTGTGATGGCAACCCATATAAAACCTTTGCCTAAGAAAAGAGAGGAGGAGAGCTAGGAACTATGGCCTTGCTAAATGCTAAGTGATCTAAAAAATAAGTTTCTAGAGGGACAAGTGATGCAGGACAGGAACAGTTAGCCTGAATGATGCGACTTGAGATCAAGCTACCTAATCAACATTAATAATGAATCATAAAAGAATGATAATTTTGCACACCAATCTATGAATAATTCAATTAAGACAATTTATTGGTGATCCAGGACCCGTCACAATCCAGCAGTTGGGCTCCTCAAAGATTTGAAAGGTGGACCAAAGGAAGTCTAAAACTTTCACTTGCCTAGGGATCCACTGACAACAAGCAGATTCGTCGTGCCCCAGATTCGTCGTGCCCCTCAATGATTTGACAAAATCATGGCTCAACTCATTATTGATTAACAATGGGGGTTATGTAAATTGGCAACAAAGGAGTTCAGATTGGAAACAAACAATTCTGACAACTTGTTAATTCTCAGATTTAGCATTTTAGTGAAACTTACGGTTAGGGGCTGAGTGGGGAGAAATTAGAGATGTGGGAGGATCTAACGGGTTCAGCCAGGCTGGTTGTGGGATGGAAGTGGTTCAGCCTGGCTAGTGAGCTTCGGCCAAGGGGTTTCGGGGTCGGGGTGAGGTTCTGCCAAGGTGGAATGGGTTAGGGTAGATCAGCCAGGTGTACGGGGGTAGGGGCTTGGTTTAGAGTGGTTGTGCGGGGCTGGATAAGGGTTTAGGCTTGGGTTGGAGGTAGATTCAGGGTTTTGGTAAGGAATTGGGCCTAGATCTAGGGTTTTATGGTGGATATGTGCTGTTGAAAGAAGCAAAGAGATGGGGAAGAAGAATACCTTGATGACAATAATTCGTACCTTGGCCTCACATCAAACTCCCTCTTACAAGCGAGGAAGAAGATCTTAGAAGAAAACATTCTCAAGAAGGCCTTGAAAAATGGTTTATAAGAGAAAGCAATAAAGAGAGCTCTAACAATGGATGGCTACGGTAATCTTAAACTAAGAACATCCTCAACTTAAAAAACAATAAAAACTAGAAAAAAGAAAAGAAAATAAATAAATAAAAGGAATAAAGATATCAAAACTGAGGCTTGCGCATGGGATTCCGTGCGCAATTTACCCCCTGCGCACAAATCCTGTGGTGTTCCTCGGTTACTTTTTCTTGTTTTTTCAATTTCAATTCCTTCGGCCCCATTTTCGTTGAGTCTTCTATTCTTCCATCAATATTTCTTCCCCTGTGACACATCCCAATGTGGGTTCTTCCTCATGTTTGCCATAGGAGGCTTTCATCAAGTTGGATACCAAATCCAATCTTCAACCAACAAAGCCAATCTTCAACTAAAGGCAGATCCAACTGTGGATCTTCAGGATCTTGATGGATTAAGCCCATAAGAGGCTGATCCATCCACAAAAAGCTCCGTTGGCCCATTGGTCACCTTCTTCTTGTGCTGTCGATAAACTTTGGGGTACTTGGGATTGATGTCCGCATCAACATGGCTTCCAAAGTGCACATTTGCATCATTTGAACAAACAAACATGTTAATTAAGTGACTCAATATGGACACAGACTGACTCTTCTAATTTGAACTAAAAGCCCCCCATGGACACCCACCCATCATGTTGACTCATGCCCGCTCGCTCATAACAGTTATTCATCGTACAGAATTTGTTACACATAACTCTGAAGAATTTAGAAAACAAACTAAACACAGGATCCATAATTTTCAAGCCAATACCCAACTCTGTCCCTGAGCCTGATCTTAAAACCCACCCCTTGATCAGACTCCCAGAAATGACAGCCCAAAATACAAACGCTCTACATCTAGGCACATTCCCTGCAAACCATCTCTACTCATCCTCACCATTTTTGGCATCAATGAGCTTGGTCAACAAAGCTTCCCTTTCCAACCTCCACTACCACCTGGAAAGAAACATGCTTATCTCTCCACCAACTCCCACATCTTCTTAGGAGACCAAATATTTATTTTGGCTTCACCTTTCTACTGAGCTTGGTCAACAAAGCTTCCCTTTCCAACCTCCACTACCACCTGGAAAGAAACACGCTTTTCTTTCCACCAACTCCCACATCTTCTTAGGAGACCAAATATTTATTTTGGCTTCACGTCTCTACTCTACTTGAGCTAGTGCATTTCCCTTTTCTCTTTCTCCCATCCCTGAGGGAGTTTCTCTAAATGGAGTTCCAAACTTTTTTCTACCGGCATGTGCGTTTTGAGTAAGGACAAATTGTATTTTGGAAGATTCAATAATGTTGCTTTTATAAGAGTCATCTGACTAATAAGGGATAAGTTTGCCTCTCCAATATCGACAGCTTCTTTTTGGACTTGCAGGTTATTGGGTCCCAAGAAGCTTTCGACCATAGATTTGCACCAAGCGGTACCTGTAAATATTGAACAGGAAGTTTCCCAACTATGCAATTCATCTTATTTTTCAAGAAACAAATAGAATCCTCTTAACATCCCACCTCTCCACCCCCCACCATCGCAGTCTTTGAGAAATCTGGTGTAAGAGCATCTAAGAATACGTCTGCAATTTGCCATACTTTAAATGACAGAGATTGACTTGGTTTTGGGGTTATTAGGTACCCTTTAGTTTGTTCATTAGAAGAAATGTTACAGTGATTTCTGTTTGGTAGCCATTTAAATCCTGCAAGTTTTCAGCGCAACCTTCTTTATGAGAAGTTGATTCCTCTTATGAGAAGTCTTTGGGCAGTCGAGACTCCTCCGAATGTGATGGAGTTCTGATCATAGTTGTGAATTTCATTTTGTTTCGGACGATATTTCCTAAAAATTCTCATCCATTATAATGAAACGAAACATGCCTAAAAAAGGAGGCTGACTGAAAATTCCTTAACCCCAAAACCCTCCTAAAAAAAACACAGCAGACAGTGAAAGAGAAATGTGCATGTGTTGAAAACAAAAAGAAACAAGAAGTAAAAAGAGAAAGATCTCTCTCAATCTGAGCTGGAATGGAAGTAAGAAAAAGGAGGGAACAAGAAAGTGAGACAATACCTTCTCCTGCCTGCATTGCTGCCTATCTCTGGAGTCTGAGACTCTGAGTTAGGTAACCTGCTCTTGTTTCTTTCTTTCGAATTTCCTTCCTAAAGAGTTGTCACAGCGAAAAAAGGGGAGCCTTTTATGAGGGAGCGCGGGTGGCCCAGTTGGCTACTTTTTGTTTTCTTTATTTTTCAACTGTTGGGCTCTATGAAGCACGGGTGCCAGTAAAAGTACTGATACGGATACAGTACGGGTACACCTATACGGCAAAATCCTAAAAAAACAGGATATAGGTACGGCTGGAGTATGTCTATTAAATAAATGTATTTGTTAAAATTTTAATAATGCAATGTGCTAATAATTAAAATAGGTTAGAATTCCGATAGAGGTATGGAAATGCTTAGGAAAGTTTGAAGTAAGTTGGTTATGTAGACTATTCAATAAGATACTTGTGACAAAGAAAATGCCGGATGAATGGAGAAGAAGCATTGTAGTACCTATATATAAGAATAAAGGAGATATACAAAATTGTACTAACTATCGAGGGATTAAACTTATGAGTCACACTATGAAGTTATGGGAGAGAATAATGGAGCAAAGACTGAGAAAAAAGACTAAGATTTCGGAAAATCAATTTGGTTTTATGCCAGGGAAGTCAACTATGGAAGCTATCTTTTCACTTAGGGAATTAATGGAAAAATATCGAGCAAAGAGGAAAAATCTACATATGGTCTTTATCGATTTGGAAAAAGCCTATGATAGGGTACCGAGGAGTTTAATTTGGTGGGTCTTAAAGAAAAGGAATGTCCCAAGAGGTTACATTGAAATTTTAAAGGATATGTACGAAGGTGCAATAATAAATGTGAAAACCACATGTGGAGAAACGGGTGGATTTCCCGTGACTATAGGCTTACATTAGGGATCATCCTTAAGCCCTTATCTCTTTGCATTAATTATGGATGAGTTAACTGTGCATATTCAAGAAGAAGTACCATGGTGTATGTTGTTCGCAGATGATATAGTATTGGTGGATGAATCAAGGGAGGGTGTAAATGCAAAACTTGAGAGATGACGGAGGGCATTAGAATCTAGAGGCTTTAAAATAAGTCGTACAAAGACAGAATATATGGATTGCAATTTCAGTGGACATATACAAAGAGTTGAAACTACTGTCAAAATTGAAACCCATGAGATACCATGTAAAGGTTCTTTTCGGTACCTAGGCTCGATGATTAGTAAGGATGGGGAGATTGACGAAGATGTGGAGCATAGGATAAGAGCTGGATGGCTGAAGTGGAGACTAGCTTTGGGAGTACTTTGTGATAGACAAATGCCAACAAAATTGAAGGAAAAATTTTATAGGACAGTGGTTAGACCAGCTATGACATATGGAGCAGAATATTGGCCAATTAAGAAGACACATATTCATAAGATGGATGTAGCGGAAATGAGAATGCTTAGGTGGATGTGTGGTAAAACTAGGAAAGATAAAATTAGAAATGAGCGCTTTCAAGAACATTTAGGAGTAGCACCAATAGGAGATAAGATTAGAGAAACTCGTTTAAGATGGTTTGGGCATGTTGAGCGTAGGCCAGTAATGGCACCGGTGAGAAAAAGTTTGGATATACAGATGGAGGGTCCATCAAGAAGTAGGGGTAGGCCGAAGAAAACATGGATGGAAGTCATTAATTCAGATTTGAAGAAGTTGCACTTATCGAAAGATTTAGCTCAAAATAGAACGGAATGGAGAAAGAGAATTCATGTAGCCGACCCCAACATGATTGGGATAAGGCTTTGATGATGATGATGATGATGATGAGAATTTTTAGATGCAACAAGCAAATAATTACTTAATACCATTACAAATTCAACCTAATGAAAAAAAAAGAGCAACAACAATATTTTTTTTATATTTCATAATCTCGCATTTCTTCCTTCTTCTTCTCCTTCCTCCTTTCCATTTTCTTTCTTTTTTTTTTCTCCTTTCCATTTTCTTTTTTTTTTTTCTCCTTTCCATTTTTTTTTTGTGGTTAAAAACTAGGGGATTGGAAATGGGTTAGGGCTAAAGCCTTTGTCCTTTTAAATTTGTTGAGAAAGGTTAGGGTTAAAGTTAAAAATTATATTTTTAGCTTTTTCAAACTCTTAACAAAAGTTTTTATATAAAAAAAAACTCTTACAAAAGTACCAAGAACGTACTCATCCCGTATCCACAAACGTACCCATTCTGTACTGACAAAGTTCAAACATACCGGGTACGTTTGACTATAGCCGAAATGCTTTTTGCTGTACCTATACCTAATACATGTATGGTAAGTACCCGGTACGGGTATGTGTACATTTTGGAAGTACCCGTGCTTTATAGGTTGGGTTACAAGTCCAATAGTCTGGCCCACCTTTTTTTTCCTACATTGGGCTATCTCTCCAGTGAGGCCCACTTTATTAAAAGTTTGATCCACTCATAGTGGGCCTCACAATATTTGAGCCTTAAGTTGAAATAAAATAAATAGTTCACTTAAAATAAATAAAGTTCAAATCAGTTTTTTCATGTGTATATATTTATTTAAGTTTATATTTTTCTGAAGTACAATTCCAAAATGTTTCACCAAAATTTCTGAATTAGCCGAAACATTTCATTTGGAGAGCAAATCGAAATGGCATCTGAAATGAATTTCACAACTATGGGTCTGATGGCTAACTGCTTTAGGAAGGATTCTGGCTATGTACAACCTGTCATCGAAATTGGAAGTTTTTGAATATCAATGGAGCATTATGTGCTTGGAAAGATGTGCAGTCTTGTTTCCCACCTACTTCTCTCAAAAAAAAATTTTTTTTTTGGTTGGAGTCCCCTTTTACCCCTTCCTAACTCAGTGAAGATCCTTGTTAGACGCTACGATTCGGCTCCTTTCCAGAAGGGACTATCTTTTGGAAGTGTCCAGTGGTAGCTGTTCTCCGGTTGATCTAGCTAGAGAGGAATTGGAGGATATTCTAGAATGTGGCTGTTTTTGCAAATGATATTAAGCAACAAGCCCAATCCTTGGTATTTCATGTGCTTTAACCACAGTAGGGTTTGTAGATTTTTCGAATTGCTATTTTTTGGATGGAATCTAGTTTGATGCTAAACGTTTTGGATTCTATGCCTATAGTTTGATTGAGGTTGGTGGTTTTGTATTACATTCTTGTTTACCCTTTTTTTTGGTATCCTAGCTAAGGGGCTAGGGCCTTGTGAGACTTGCACATGCGAGGTGATGGGAACTCACACATGCAAGGAGACCATGGTTTAAAATATTGGTCAATACCTATTCATATCGGCCGATACATACCATTATGGGTCGGTACCAAACTGATGAGGCAATAACTGTACGTGTATTGATTTTGGACTCGGTCATGGAAAATATCTCCATATTATTGGTCATTCTCGGTCGATATTTTGAAAATATCATATAGAGATTTATTGGCCGAGACACATATCTATCTTCCCTAGTCTCTTTGTTCTTGCAAAATGAAAAGAAAAAAAGAAAGGAAAACAAAAGGCCAACAAATGCATGTTGCAAAAGGGGGGGAAAAAAAAAGCAAACAAGAGAATGAGAAAGGGAGAGGAGTACCTGAGACGCACATTGCGCACCCCCCACCCCCCGGTTGTTGATACAGAACAGGGATATCCCCACTCATGTATACAGCTGAAGTAGAAGAAATGGGCCGCGATATCCCTACTCATACAGATGCGCTGCAATATCTCCATGCTTAGCAAACCAGCAAAAAAAAAAGAAGAAGAAATGAGTGGTGACATCCCATTTAGGGCCTTCTTGGTTGATATTGAAATTTGAGGACTTTTTTTTGTCTTCACCAAATCTAAGGCGATTTTTCTAGGAAAATCCTCAAATAAAAAGAAAAAATTTAAAAATTAAAAATAAAATTAGACATTGTTTGCTGGTTTAGTGAAATGTTGGATTGGAGGATTTAACCTCCATTGCTGATCATGTTCAGTTCTTAAATATACAGTGTAAAATTTGTTACTACTATTGTTATAAAAAAAATTGTTATAACTATTACATTGTTGTGTTCTTGTTGTTGTTATTTGTTATTTTGTTTCATAAGATTTTTGAATGATTTATGTAGTTAGTTTGATGTTGCGACAGGATATATCTCAAAGTTTCTTTTTATCGTTTTCCAGATGACTTCTGTAGCAATGGCGGATGGTACGCTTTTCACTAGGAACTGGGATATTGAACCTCTTTTCTTTATACCAAACACTTCCGCGGAGTCCCTCAATAAGGAGTATGCATTGATACTTGACTATTGATGGTTGGGTTTTTTGTCATGGTTTATAGCTTAAACTGTCTTCAACCTCTGTCTATGTTGTGTGTTGCTTTGTGAAAAAGATTGCATTTTGATAGATGGTGCTACTTCTACATATGATAATTTCCTAGATGCTGGTTTTTTCTTCAAATAGGTAAGAAAATCAGTTGTTTAAGTCGCTGAAATCTGATCTAGTATCTCTTGTGTTGATATTGGATGCATCTGTTTTTTTTTTTTTTTTAGATTGCTAAGTGGCTGTATGAAAGTTATTTTTGGAGTCTTCTAGAACCATTCAAGTTAAAGTGAACTCTTTCCAGATACATACTATGAATTGTGTTTTTCCTCTATGATTGGGCTGTAGTCTTCTAAGATCTTTCATCATATTGAGTGATTTTGTTGCTTGCAACAATGGTTGGTTGTACAGTCTCCTATCTCAATGGGCTGTCCATTTTGGAGCTGTAAATATATTTCCAACATTTCCCTGTTATTGATCGCAATAGTAAAGCAAGTGAATAGAGAAGTTTCACTGCTTTTTTGTGCATTTGTTATATCATTGAAACAGAAGGGCAGCTTGGCCCAACGGTAAAGGCTTACCGGTAGCGTCTTAGAGGACGCGGGTTCAAGTCATGGAAACAGCCTCTTTAAAATGAAGGTAAGGATGCATATATCTTACCTTCCATAGACTCCGCTATGCGGAAGCCTCGTGCACTAGGCTGCCCCTTTTTTTTTTAATTTTTTAATCCTTGAAACATCGTTAAATATTTTGTGCTTGGTATATCAATCTAATATATGCTTTACAGAAAGAGTTACTATTATGATGTCATCTAATTTTTAATTATGTGCTGCTTTGCAGCGATCAACAGAATTCTGTCATTGGTTCCGCACAGCCAAAATACAAAAAGAGTCCTAGTAGACGGGGCAAAAGTAGGTGGGAGCCTATTCCAGACGAGAAGTTAGCAGAGAAGATTGCATCTCTCAGTCATGATCCAGTAAAAGATGCTAGCTGGGAGCATCTTAGAGATAAGGAGAGAACAGTGAGTTTTTTTATTATCTTTTTTTTTTTGTTTTAAAGGTCCTACTACTGTACAAGAAAATGTTTGGAGGTATTTACTTTGGATGGTCACATGTGTGTTTTAAACTGTTGGAAATTTGCTTTTATTTATTTATTTGTTGTTTTCCAACATTTTCAATTGCTACTGTGATCATATTCCTGCATTTTCTCTTTGTACCTTATGTCTGTTTGTTGAGTTTTACACAACTAAGTAATGGTAACGCAATGTTGCATTATCCACCTTGTAAGAGCAAGTATTTGCTCACTGGTTCAAAGCAAACCTGAATCGTGATTTGGTTTGATTTGCTTAAATTTATGAACCCACACAACAATATGTGGAGCCTTCTTTCCCAATTAGCTAGTTTTCAAAACCAATAAACACTTGTGTCCTAATTTTTACCAGCAGTGGTGTCTCAAATCTTTTTTTTAGGTATTATAAAATCTGTTACCATTTTTTGTAAGTACTCTTTTTTGAAGTGGGGTTATTCAAAATAAATGAACCAAGCATCCTGGTCACTGGTGAGTAAGGAAATTTTGTCATAATGTTACACTCATCTATTCCTTACTCTTTACAGGCTTCAAGTGGTAAGCATGATGTCAAGGATTGTGGCTTTAGTGACAGGAAGTTTTTTTCATCACAACAACAAGCTTTTCCAAGTAAGAATGCCCAGAAGCAAGTTAAGAAGCGACGTTTAAATAATGGTACAAGTGCCACTGAAAACGATGATGCTTCAAGTGAAAGTGATCGGGATCAGGGTTTGGGAGCATATTATTCAGGTGCCATTGCACTGGCAAATTCACCCGAGGAAAGGAAAAGACGTGAAAATCGCTCTAAACGTTTTGACAAGGGACATGAACATCGGGGAGAAATTAAGTATTTCAGACCGAAAGGAGGGATTGGAGTTGGAAATTTATACAGGAGGACTAGTTCTCCTGTACTTAACAAGAACTATGAAGATGGATTTAGCAGGGCTGTTGAAGATATGGACTGGGATTCGCTAACTGTCAAAGGGACCTGCCAGGAAATTGAGAAACGCTACTTGCGTCTCACTTCTGCACCTGATCCTACCACTGTAATTATTACTGCTCTTATTTTAATTTTACCCAGCTCTTGCTTCTTTATAACTTAATTCATATCATTCTTCAACTACAATTTCTCTTATTATAAATATAGTACTTGTCAAACGTTTGAATATGCTTTTAGTTTGTTGAGAGAGAGAGAGAGAGAGAGTTTTCATTCTCATATTTGTTTTCTTCTTTTCTCTGATGGAAATAATTATATTCTCACAGGTGAGACTAGAAGAGGTTTTGTTCTTTTATTTGTTTTCTTCTTTGCTCTGATGGAAATAATTATATTCTCACAGGTGAGACCAGAAGAGGTTTTGGAGAAGGCTTTATCAATGGTTCAAAATTCTCAAAAGAACTACTTTTACAAATGTGATCAGTTGAAATCCATCCGTCAAGATCTGACTGTACAACGGATACGCAATGAGCTAACTGTCAAGGTTTTTGCATTATGATTTTGCTAGTGTAGTTCATATTGTTTTGTTGATATTTGATGCCAAGTTCTAGCGGTGAAATTACCTAATCCATGAAAATCCATGCAATCTTAAATGAGTTAGGTTCTCTCTCCTCTTAGAAACACATTTTAGAATTTTTATTTTATAATATTATGATTTTTTCTGGTCTTTGCTGTGATATTGAGAATGCTTTTTTAATTTTTTTTTTCATTTTTCCTTGTTTCAGGTGTATGAAACTCATGCACGATTAGCACTGGAATCAGGAGACCTGCCAGAGTATAATCAGGTTGGTATCATAGGTAGTATGTCCTAGGTGCTGAGTTTGGTGCTTGGTTCAGTTTTGATAGTTTCTTGTAGTCTGTTACCTTTTTCCTCTTTTGATTTACCTTCTCCTGTTTAGTTGCCTCTCTTGGTGTGTCATCTTTAGAGGATATGGACATTTCATCTTGAACCTTGTAGACTAGGTCATTTGCTAAATAATGAAATATTCTGCATTTCTTTGGTGACTATCACCTGTAACCTTGTTTTGATACTCCCCCCTTCTCTCTCTCTCTCTCTCTCTCTCTCTCTCTCTCTCTCTCTCTCTCTCTCATTAGAATATATCTGTAGGAGAAAATTGCGAAAATTGAGTGTGGATTTCCTAATAATCATATTACAAAAAATATGAGAGAATATCTTGCACAAAGCTGTGATTTTCATTCATTTCTCAAATTTATATTGCATGGATTCAAGCTCTGACCTTTTCGGTGCAAGTGTTTAAAAAGTGTATTTACCACATATTTACCACCCCCCTATTTGGCCTTATTATATGACCTCAAAATGGACTAAAATACATGAAGAAAACAAAAATTGACAAATAAACTGAAAATGACTGCATTCTAGGTCCAATGCCTGATCACTGCATTGTGGTCAGACACTGCCTTACAGAAAGTGTTTTCTTCCTTCTTTTCTTCGTGCTTCTCCCTGAATTGGTTGCCAAGGCCTTTGTATAACCCAAGGGAGCTATTGGTTTTTGTGCCAATAAATATCCAAGGTTCTGTTATTCTGGGGTCAAATTATGGTAATCCAGAATGAAAACTAAGGGGTCATGCAAACAAAACTGTATTGGGATGGTCATGGATATCCACTCCTTTGAAGTGAGAAAATCCAAGAAAATCCTGGCAAGTCATGGATTTTGGGTGTGAAATGGTTAGTAAAAGACCATAAGTGCTTGAGTTTTACCATCTGGTGGAATGCTTTAGAGGTTAGGCATTAATTTCAAAAGTTTTGGGAGAGTTTTGGGCAGAGTTTCACCTTTTGTTGAAGGTAGTTATGGAAGTTATGAGAACTTGGAGTGAAGGAGGCTTGATTCCTTGAGAATTCCTTTGAACTCTTATGTTGGATCCTTCAAATGTGCACCCAAGGGAAGTATTTATAAGCCTCTGAAGTGGTTGGAGAATATTTGAATTCAGAATGGTCACCATATGTGCCTGTTTTGCATTTCTTTTACTGTAAATGGACACTGCACTTGGTACAGTAATCGGACATTGCACTTGCTATAGTGATCGGACATTGCACTTGCTATAGTAATTGGACACTGCAGTTGCTACAGTAAATTTTTTTTTCTTTTGGAATGATTACTTCCATTATAGGGAAAGCAATACAAGAGGGATGTACTGAAACTGAAAGCAAAAGAAAGAAAAGAAGGGCATTGAAAGACTGGGGCCATAACACTACAGACCTCAATACAAAAAAAGGAAAACAAACCGCATTGCACTAGCTAACTGAAAGCCACCTCCCTCAAGTTCTGAAAAATTGGGTTGATGGAGTGACCATGAAAGTAAGGAATGATAAATGCCCATGCTGCCACTTTTAATTTGATTTTGTCGATCACTTCTTCTAGACAAGAGGCCATCCCTTCAAAGCATCTAGCATTTCTCTCTTCCTAGAGTTGCCATGAAAGATAGATTCCACAAGGTCTTACCTCTCAAAGAGCACCTTGCCAACTTGCAAGACTCATAGTAACTTAACAATGAATTAGGCAAAGCATGACTAACCTGAAACCAATGAAGGATTGATTACCAAATGGAGTTTGCAAACTTGCACTTAAGGAGAAGGTGATCCACTGAATCTTCCTTTGCAAGACACATGGGGCAAGCATTAACCACAATCATTTTTTTGCGACACAATTTATCCATAGTGAGTGTTTCTCCTCTCAATGCTAACCACACAAATGTCACCACCCTTGGAGGAGCGTTAGAATTCCAAATGCTATACAAACGACTGGGGAATCACCTACAGACAGAGTCAAGAAGAGAAAGAAGCAACTGAACAAATTGTGTCTTGGGACAACTTCCAAATCTTGCTATCTTTTGCTTCACCTTGGGTGTAGATCTGGCTTAAGAATATGTAAAAGGTCTGTGAATTGATGAATTTCTTAGTCTCTTAGATGTCTCCTAGAGACAAGACCCCAGACAAAATGTACCATTTCCATCTCTAGCCGTATAGTTTACAACCTTCGCCTCCTTGTCACTTACACGAGAAAAGATGTGGGAAGTGAAGGAGAGAAGAATCAGCTGCCCGCGCATCATGCCAGAAAAGAATCCTCTCCCCATTACCAACTTTGAATTTAATGTGTTTAAAAAAAGAGTCCTTGACCAAAATGATACCTTACCAAATGCATGAGGAACGATATGAGGAATCTTGAATATTCCAACCATTCCTCATAACAACATATTTGCTTGAGATGAAACAAAACCATAAGCTTTCTTGTTTCTCCCAATCTCGACAACCACTTACCCAAGAGGCCCTTGTTCATTTGATTTAAAGGCCTTATGCCCAGACCTCCTTTCTTGGGTTTGCACATAGATTTCCAATTTACCAAGTGGAATTTCTTCAATCTTCCTTCTCCTGCCTAATAAAGTCTCGTTGAAGCTTCTCTATACGATTCAACACATGGCACTTGAATAAAGACATGATGTAAATGGGTAGTTTGGAGAGAGCCGCCTTCATTGGAGCGATTCTGCCTCCTAAGGATAAATAATTGGCTTTCCAAGACACAAGGTTCTTTTCAATTCTTTCCAACGCTGGATTCCAAATAGCTTTAGAAGTTTGCCAATGCATAAGGGTAAGCCCAGATGTGAGGTTGGTAAGGTACAAACCTTGCACCCCAAAATGTTGGCTAAAACACCGAAAGTTCAATCATTTATTGTACTTCTAATCAATTTGCTTTTGTGAAAGTGAACTTTTAGGCCTGAGACAGCTTCAAAGCATAACAGGATCGCCTTGAGACTCATAATATCTTCTTTCTTTGCATTGCAAAATATAAGAGTGTCGTCGGCAAACTGAAGATTACTAATCATTGGAGAGCCTTGAGAGGGTTCGAAGCTGTGGATTAATCCAGAGTCTTCAGCCTTGGTTATCAACCTACTGAGCACCTCAAAGCAAGTCTCCCTAATGAAGACTGCTAGAGGCATGGAAGAAACAGCATTATTAGGGAGAACTGAGAATATAGCTGAAGCCACAGATTCTCGAATCCAACTTCTCCATTTATCACCAAAACTCATTCTATGAAGCCTGTAGGAAAGGAAAGTCTTAGTCCACTCTATCATATGCCTTCTCAAAATCTAGCTTGCAAAGCACCCCGGGGAGATTGTCTCTGTCTGGAATGAATGCATTCATTTGCGATTAGGGCGCCATCTAAAATCTGCCTTCCATGAACAAATGCCCTTTGGGAATGGGAGATGATAAAGAGGCAGCACCTTCTTAATTCTGGTCGCCAAGACTTTTGATAATATTTTGTAGATGCTACCAATTAGGCTAATGCGTCTAAACTCTAAAGTCTTTGTATTTTGGTCATCAAACATTGCAAGGCAGCAATTGTATTTTGGTCATTTTTAACTCTGTTTGGTCGCTGTTTATGCTGAAACATCGGGAAAGCCTTCTTGAATATATCTTTGACTTTAGGGGAGTCTTTCCACTATGCTTTGGGTCTCGGAAGTTGACCAAATATGGACTTTGCATCAAATATGCCAATAGGACATTTGACCAACCTTTGCTTGGTTTTAGATCCAAACTCCAAATGGCTTCCATGTGCTTTGAAACATTGGGAAACCCTTTTTAAATGTATGGGTGGACTCTGAGGAAGATTTCATTAAGTTTGAACCCTGGAAGTTCACCAAACATTGACTTTGGACCCAGTGTCCTATTTTATTTATTTATTATTATAGTTTGAATGGTGACCCAATGTCCTACTAATCATACTTATAGTTTGAATGGTGACCCAATGTCCTACTAATCATACATTGGCAAACTGTTGCTTGGATTTTGGTCTCTGAAACTTTGGGGGATACCTCTGTAATATGTTGTTTCACTCAAGTGCCTCTCAATCATATTTTGAATCTTGGACGTCGACCCCACATTGACTTTGGACCTAATGTCCTATTGCATCCTGCCAATCAGACATTGACAAACTTTTTTGCTTGGATTCTGGTCCACATGGGTTCTGTTTGCCTTGAAACTTTGGGAAATACTTCTTGAGTATATTATTTGACTCTCAAGAAGCTTTCCATCATGTTTTAGACCTTGGAAGTTGATCCCACATTGACTTTGGACCCAATGTGCTACTGCATCCTGCCAACCGGACATTGGCCTTGATTTTGAGACATTTGCTTTTATTTTCATTCGTTTGCATCTCTAATGATCTTGAACTTTGGGTCCTTGCATTTGAGTATGGAAGACAGTAAGACACCTTTTGCCTTTGTTTTAAGAGGTTTGGCGGTTTGGAAGTTGTTGGCTTCAAATGTCCCCAAATCAAAGGAGTAAAATAGTGGCCAATACGTAATGTATCAGCCTATAAATCATGGCTGCTACAAAAAACATAAAATACCTCTGATCACAACTGTATTAGTGTGTTTCGGCTGCTGTTTACCTGTAGTGGCCAATATGCACCGCTACGTTACATATCGGCTGCTACAAGCTATGCAATGTGTCTTTTTTTTTTTTTCAAAAAAAAGAAAAAGAGGAAAGCTCCATCTGGCTCTTCCCGTTTGTTTGTTTGACCAGTAGAAGAGACCAAGAAGAAGAACTAGAAGAAATGGAGGAAGGAAAGGAAAAAAAAATGAAAAAAGACGGCAGTTGTAGAAATGTACCTGGAAGTAGTCATAACAGCAACACTGCAGCTTTAGCAACACCATGCAAGTGCCAGCAACAGCAGGCACCAGCAGAGCAGCAGCACCGTATCACGCCAGACAACATGATCTCCTCTTTTCTTTTTCTTTGCTTTCTTCTTTCTTCTTCCTTTTCCTTTCCCACTTCTCAATCTTTCTCAATCCTTCTGTTTCGGGAAAAGAAATAGGGCAGCAAATGCCCCTTTTTCAGCCCCTACTTTATTTCATTAGGAGGGTAACTATGGGCCCCACATTGGGCTTACCTTGTGAAAGGTATAAATAATAATCAAATGAACCCCACAGTGAACCCACCTTATGAAAGGTATAAATAAAAATTAAA
The DNA here is from genome assembly GCA_037013555.1 of Sextonia rubra. Taxonomy (NCBI): domain Eukaryota; kingdom Viridiplantae; phylum Streptophyta; class Magnoliopsida; order Laurales; family Lauraceae; genus Sextonia; species Sextonia rubra. The sequence goes on from JASUAD010000009.1 coordinate 30,635,613, forward strand.
TGGGCCCCTCAGAAAAAATTGAAGTTGAGGCACCTGATGTTACTACCATTGGTGGGCTCCACAATGAGCCCCAAATATTAAAATAAAACAGTCATGGCTTAGCCAAATGTTAGTTAAATTGAAATTAGGGGCTTAGCCAAATTTCACTCTAATTAGAAATAGAGCCCAATCAAATTTCACTCTAATTGGAAAGAGGACCATAGCCAACTTTCACACTAATTGAAAATAAAGTCCAGTCAAATTTCACACTAATTGAAGATAGGCTTTAGCAAAATTTTACTCTTAATAGGTAATAGGGTTCAACCAAAGTTCACACTCACAGGAAATGGGTCATCATCATCATCAAAGCCTTATCCCAACCATGTTGGGGTCGGCTACATGAATTCTATTTCTCCATTCCGTTCTATTTTGAGCTAAATCTTTCGATAAGTGCAACTTCTTCAGATCTGAATTAATGACTTCCATCCATGTTTTCTTCGGCCTACCCCTACCTCTTGATGGACCCTCCACCTGTATATCCAAACTTTTTCTCATCGGTGCCATTACTGGCCTACGCTCAACATGCCCAAACCATCTTAAACGAGTTTCTCTAATCTTATCTCCTATTGGTGCTACCCCTAAATGTTCTCGAAAGCGCTTATTTCTAATTTTATTTTTCCTAGTTTTACCACACATCCACTTAAGCATTCTCATTTCCGCTACATCCATCTTATGAATATGTGTCTTTTTTATTGGCCAACATTCTGCTCCATATGTGGCCCAACCTAATTTTGCTCTAATAGGAAATATGGCCTCGTTCAAAATACAACTTAGAAATGTGATATTCTAAGCAGCACTATGATGATATTTTGATGACAGTGTTTGATTACAGTTATTTTATTAGTTTTTAACTGAGAATAGCTAACAAACATGAATACATATGAAAAACATTGATCAGTATTATTATTATATAATCATACAACAATACAGGACTTAGTACTCAGTGCAATGGAGGGACACCCCCCCCCCCCCCCCCCCCCAACTAAATTAGCTTCTATTGAGAACAAACATTAAATTCTAGCATTTTCCAATGTCTGAATTTTTGGAAAATTTTGAATTTTTTTACAACTTTTTCAAATCACATTGCTATTCTACTACATATTGCCTGCTACATAGTATTTTGGCGCCCGGTTGCTACTACTATTTTCATCCTTTGTCCAAATGACTTGGTGAAACTTCATAATCTTTGTCTTCAGCTCCCCGGGAGGCAATTTTTTGTATGAAGGGTGCTTCACATAGCCTTTTGGCTTGATTTTGACCAAGTTTGATGCTGAAAGTAACATTGGTCACAGATACCATCTTTTGGTGTAGTTTTGGCAAGTTTTCAATATTTTGCATGCCAACAACTATCACCTGTAGTCTTGTTTTAGGCTCTCTTGTTTGTCATGGGGTTTATCCACTCACTTAATCCTTTAACATGAACCTCATGGGCCGTTTGCAAAAAAGCGAGATATTGTTCTTTCATGTCACTTAAATTTCTATAGCCTTTTTCTTCCACTCTCCGTTGCCTTATTAGTCATGTACCAAAATACTAGAATGAACTTTAATGTCTTGATCCTATCGTTGTTTCAACCTGGCAGCTCATTAGTGTAAACTGCAAATGAGCTATGAATTGAAAAGTAATGCCTACTTTTATGAAACTTTATTAACAACATTTTTATTTGGGATCGTGTTGTTGAACTTTGTGTAGTTATAGTAAAAATCTAAGAGATAATGAGATGATAAAAATTCTTAGGTTTCATAATTTTTTTTCTTACTTTATTATAACATATATTGCCTCATTATTTTCACTTTGCAGTGTCAATCACAGTTGAAAAGTCTTTATGCAGAAGGAATCAAGGGATGTTATATGGAGTTTTCTGCTTATAACTTGCTTTGTGTTATTCTGCACTCCAACAACAATAGAGATCTCTTAGCATCAATGGCAAGGTACATGACATACTTTGTTGATCTTTTGAATGCAGTAATATGGTGCTTATTATTGTCTGGTTTGTCTGTGAAATATGCATTCCTTGCCATGCTTGCAGTGTGATTTTAAACTAAAATTCTTCTTTCTTTTCACATTTGGGTTATGGCTCAAGGGCGGCTTCCCTCTGGTGGTCTCGAGTTTGAGTCTTGTCATGGATCATGTACTGTGTTAGATTCCTTGGAATTTTTTGAAGGGACTACCGAAAGCTGCTCTTATGATTCACTGTAGTTGAGAGATCTGGATTTGGGATAGCCACCTTTGTTTTCATTTTGAAGCTCTAGGTGTCTGGGGGGATGATACTAGCTTTTATGGACATGCTAGGGAGAGGGTGATATGTAGTGTGTACCTGCCTCTCTAAAGGCATTAAAGGTGGTTTACTTCCTCACTCTGTTATTGTAGACAGAGGAGGTTAAGTAACACAACTGGCTTCATTGATTGGAGGCTCAATGACTCTCGAGTTTATATTTCTCTTTTTTATATGCATTCTTCCTAACAACGTCTCCAGAGTGGATATTTGCTATAATCAATGAGGCATGGTGAGCTGTCTATGTTGTCATTTCAGTTGATTGCTATGGCTTTCTGCATTTTAAAAGGAAGTAGGTTGCTTCAAATTTGGAATAGGTTAAACAGGAGTAGTTTCATCATTATCATCATTGAAGTCTTGTCCAAACTCTATTGGGGTCGGCTATGTGAAATCTGTTTCTTTATTCTGATTTACCCTGAATGATTAGGGAATATTGTTATCTCAAAGTCATGTTTGGGTTGTGATAGAAAGGTCTACCAAGCAACCCCTCCTTTATTTGGGTTTGGGTATGGTAATAAAAACTAGTGAAGTTAAATAGGAATCGTTACAGAAGTGAAGGTCAGTATTGGTCGAGGCAAGTAGTGACCAAGGGTGTGGAGGGACTGGTCCTGTAATGAGACTTTTATGAGATAGAGATTATAGAGCTGGATGTTCCACCCTTTCTATCAGGACATGCACCCCCAACATAAAATAATAAATCCAATTTGGCTATCTTTTTCTCATGTTTGGTGTTGAAAATATCCAACCTCCTTTGGCGCTAATTCAATTGGAATCGGTTGGTGCCAACTCTGAAGGCTTTTCCTGTCGATGGTTGTGTGCTGAACTCCAGACCTCCTCAATGTTGATGGGATCAAAACTGTTAGCATAATAAATGCACATTGTATCTATGCGCATTTTTGTCCAAGATGTCTATGAACTCCCAAGACTATCTGCCTAATAATGAAATGGTTATCAGATATTTGATTCAGCTGGAATAGATGGAAGTTTTCAACAAAAATAAATTATCTTGCACCTTGGATCCTGCACTAAGAACCACTGTTTCCTGGTTCAAAAGTAGCAATCATTTCACTGCTCAGCAGTGCAGTTGATGGATGACACAACATTTTTTTATCTTGTCTCTAAAAATTCACATGGTAGAGATTGTTATGATACCTGTTGGATAATGATGATGATTGACATGGTCCAATTCGAGGATGGATGAACTCCTTGCGCAAACATAGAATTTTGGGGAATAATTTTCTTGATTATCATAAAGAGAGATACAAGACATTTATAGAATTCCTTACCTGAAACAAATAAACTATTCTATCAATCACTAATTAATTATCTTAAGTCTTGAATATCAAATAATAACCAATTACCTTAAGTCAAGGTAATCAATCACTAATCACCAATTACCTTAAGTCAAGGTAATCAATCACTAATCAATCTCTTATTTAAAGGTAATCAATCACTAATCATATTGCCTAAATCAAGATAATCAATCACTACTTTATTAACTCCATGATATGGGGAGATTGACGTAATCAAAGATTTTCAACCTAATGTTGCTATCTTTCTTTAAAACAATCCAAGCCCTTGGATCTTATCATTCCCAACCCCTTGAAGATCAACCTTGTCCTTGAGGTTGAAATGGAAAAACCATTGTTGCACCATCACCAGAGCTTTTCGTTGAATAGGTGGTGCAACTTACGGCCCTCCAAGTCTTGCTTGTAAATTTGGTGGCAGCCGAGGTGGGGGTTGGCCCACCTAACATATGTGTTGTAGCTTTTCTTTCTACATTCAAGAGAGCCCAATTGCCATAAAGGTATTTAGGGGGCTTGAATATTGTTATCTCCGCTGCAATTTCATCCAGGAGTCCCTTAATGAAACAACCAAAGAACAACTTTTTGAGACACCCCTCTATCCGATTTGTCAAAAAGACTTTCTGCTCCTCTGATGTCTTTTGGTATTTAAAAAATTGGTTTGCTTTGTAGATCCAAAATGTTAGCTTTCTCCTGAAGAACTTGGGAAAATCTGATCTTGCAACAGTAGTTTGAAGCACTCCACTTTGATTTTGATTTGCATTACTACCTTGCAAATCCCTGTTTTGATCTTGATTTGCATTTTTGTCATACAAATCCCCGTTTTGATTGTGAGTCACGTTGCTTTCATGGAATGCTCCTTTTCCAACATTTTTAGAAAGAATTGAAATGATGCAGTCATATTTAGAGTCTACCGCAGCCAAGATCAACTTTATATTTTGCAATGCTCTCATACAGGACATCCTTGTTAAGTTTCTCGACCTTTGTGACAAAAACCCCTTTTTTGATATTGGTAGCCATGCCAGGAACGATGCTCTAATTCCAATTATTATGATACCAGTTGGATAATGATGATGTTAAGATTGTTCAATTCGAGGATGGACGAACTCTTTGTGCAAGCACAGAATTTTAGGGAATAATTTTCTTGATTTTCATATAGAGAGATAAAAGACGTTTATAGAATTCCTTACTTCAAACATGGAAACTATTCTCTCAATCATTAATTAATTACCTTAAATCTTGAATATCAATTAATAATCATTAATCAGTTACCTTAAGTCAAGGTAATCGATCACTAATCAATCTCTTAATTAAAAGCAATCAATCACTAATCATATTGCCTAAATCAAGATAATCAATCACTACTTTATTATCTTTGTGATATGGGGAGATTGATATAATCAAAGATTTGCAACCTAGTGTTGCTATTTTTATTCAAAGCAATCCAAGCCTTTGGATCCTATCAGAGATATGCAGACCAACTATGTTTCCTTTTACATGCTATATGGTAAAAAAGGGTCTGGTTGACCAGGCAAATAGGCATGAAGCAGTAGTTTTGAACTTCAAGAAACTACGCTTTGACTTTTTAGTTAATGTGAATTATTCTTATCTGAATGTCATAGACTTTGTTAAATACCTCTTTTCTATGCAGATTATCGGCTGAGGCAAAAAAGGATGATGCTGTAAAGCATGCACTTGCTGTCCGTGCAGCTGTTACATCTGGAAACTACATCCTTTTTTTTAGACTGTACAAAACAGCTCCCAACTTGAATACTTGTCTCATGGGTATATGCATTGAAATTTATCTTTGCTAACTGTTCGAAGGTTCCAACATGGGTATTCATTTGCTTGTGATACTGCGTTGCAGATCTTTATGTTGAGAAGATGCGATTTGAGGCTGTGAGATGCATGTCTCGTTCATATCGCCCCACAGTCCCTGTTGCATTTGTTGCTCAGGTTTTAGGGTTTACAAGCAATGCCACAATGGAAGTAAGTGAAGAGAAGGACACAGACGGATTGGAAGAATGTGATGAATGGTTAAGGGCACATGGTGCTAGCATCATTGTGGACAGCAATGGTGAAAGGCTGCTAGACGCAAAGGTATGTTCCAGCTACCATGTTCCATCTGTCAAATTTTACTAAATTGATTGGATACCTTGTATTGGTACCCAATGCTGCGTCGATACTTCTAGGTCATGAGTTAAGCATATCTTACTTAGCAAGTCTATTATTTCATTTAGTTCTTTAAATACTCTTCTTAACATAGCAAATGTTAGAAAGGAACATAAATAATGATAATTTCATTAATTCAATCATGATCTAAAGGAAAAATTAGGACATCTGCATTTGTATCCATGTCCTAGATTTTCAAATGTGCAAAGTAGTATCCCCGTGTCCATACCCCTATTCGTATCTGGGCCTCATAGCTCCTCAGACTTCTGTCAGGAAAAACATCATTGAGAAGACTTATTCAGGGTCAATGGATTTTGCCATTGATTTGGTGATGGTTGTTTCCACCTTTGTCATTTTACTGTAACTTTTGCTGATCAATATTCTCGTTTAGATGACTTTTAGTTGTTGATTTGCAGTTAGATCTATTAATATGGAAATTTCTAATTATGCAACTCTTATCTACTCAGATAAAATTTGCACTAAGTGCACTCATTGAACTCAGCTTCTGGCTGTTTTTTTTTTTTTTTGGCAAGAGAGAGCTCTACAAATGTGTGATTAATGTGAGGGCTCTTCTAAATGACCACAAATGGCTGAGGTTTTCAGTGCTGGGTCCATGCGAACAGAATTAGCTTTTAAAGCAGCCATTTTAAGTTTCAAAGCCCAACTGGCCATGACAATTGTCTTTTAGTTCAAGAAATTTTCACAGGCTGTTGAAGCAGCCATTTTAAAGTGAATGTTTGGTCGTGATTTGATTGGTGACGAAATGCAGGTAAGCTCCTCCAGTCTATACATGCCAGAGCCAGACGATGCTGTTGCCCATGGGGACACAAGCCTTGCTGTCAATGATTTTCTGACTCGGACGTCTTAAGTCATATTGTTTGTATTCTGTATGTTTTGGATTTACAGGGAGATAAATCTCAGATGGCATTGCTGCAGTTTGAAGGAAAATTAGGCTAGAGTTGAGCAACAGCCAGCAACTTTGTAACACAAGTCAGGATGGCAAATTGCCGAGGGGGAAATTTAAGGTGAAAAGAAAGGTATTTTCCCTGATGTACTGTTACAAGCATATTATTGTCGATAATTCCATGTTGAAATAATCATTGGTTTGATTCTTGATTTCCACACTCGGTCTTCTAAATTTTGTGTGCTGTGGTCGTGTGTAAGATCTAAGCACCCAAGTGGTACTAGAATTATAAGCTGGACTACGCTTGGACTCGTAGTCCCGTTCATTGTTCGGCCGAAGTGATCTTTTGGGTCATAAATTGTGTTTTGTGAAGCCCATGATTGGACCCCTCACGAATGGATGGGTGCATTCTGAATAAAAAGAAACATGATATATGGAATTTGAAGATTTAGATTCTGAATATAAATTCCTGCGGAGATGATATTCCGTGGGTTGAAATTCAACTACCATGCTTGTGCTTGTGTGTCTAAGCCTTAGGCATGTTTGTTTGCATGAGGGGTGGAGTGGAATGAAATTATATGTCAAATTAACCTGTTTGGATGAAACTAGAAGAGACCTGCCATCAGGGCCCGTCCTTATATTCTATCCTTTTTACACTTTCAAACAAACTCTTTCCATATTTTCTTCCTCTTCTAATTTTTCTTTGGTTTCTCGTGTCTTTCTTCTTCTTGTCCTCTCTTACATAGGCCTGTTGGTGACCCGCACAGATTCAAATTAAACCAACTCGAGAGTATTAAAAAAAGCCCAGGTCTGCTTAGTGATTTCCGTCTCATCTTTTGAGAAAGTTGTTACATTAATATTCTCAAATGGACATTAAAACCCAATTCTAGATATTATGTTCAATGAAATTGTGACATGGAAAAGCAAGTGGCACAAGTTCATATCTACAACCGAAAGACAATCTCTAATAGAAGGAGAGAGTGAAGTCGAATAAAACTCTTTAAAACATGGTAATCCGAGCCCTAATTTGCTTATCAAAATTCCAGGGGACTTTTGAGTCCTTCCCCCTAGATTTGTGCGCTTATGTGCACTGCTGGCTCTCCCTTATTATGTATACTCAAATTCCCCTGAGCAGATGACACGGCCGATGAGGACGATTTTTGGCTAACTTCAGAGGATATCAATAAATTGATCTTTTTGAACATAAAGACTTACATCAGTTTATATTGCAAAAAGAGACGAGCAAAATAAATTCAATCCAATTAACAAAAATATATTCATGTTCAAAAACTATTCTTATATTCTAACTAGTTTCTATATCCTAGCAATGCTCATGGGGTTGGTGGTGGTGACGATATAACTAAATGCATGATAGAATTGGAAATATCTTCTTTTAATCATCTCGTTGAATTCCTAAATATTCTTACCGACTCTGTATATCTATATATAAATGCTTAGAAACAAAGAACCATGGGATTTTTTGCAACATAATTAAATTTAAAGTCTGATTGGATGGTTTAATGAAGAATAACATTAAAACTATGAGTTTGTGGTTCGTACAGTTTTTTTGGCCAAAATACCCTAATTGATGATATCATCAATTGAAAATAATATCCTAGCCTGCTAGGGGAAAAAAAAAAAGACCCCAAACCACTCGATCGGCTGGTCCATTGAGGTGAATTTTTTCTTTTTTCTTTTTTTTTTCCAGTTTTTTGGCCCACTTTGGGATGGTATTTGTTTGTGCATTTGATCCTTAGTATTAAGTAGGATGTGTGTGTTGGAATTAAGATGGAACCATGGTGTTTATATTAAGGTTTGAGCATGAACTATATAGGGAAATGAAATGTGCATGAAATGTTGAATGTATGTTGATCCCAAAATTCATTGCAAGAACATTGTGTGTATGAATGTTGATTTTTTGCATTATATTCTAGTAAGAATTATTTATGAAATGATGTAATATGAAGACTCTAAAATGTGAATGATTTTATTGATCTTATATTGGAGTGAAGTGTATATCATGTACTAAAGTATGTATGATTGAAGCATATGATATAAAAGAAGATTAGATTTGGAAGACTTCTTTTTTTTTTTGTTTTTGCAAGGATAATGTATGGAAGTGTCTATGAATGGTCAGTGGAAATCTTTTTAAGAAAAATTCATTTGAAGAAATTATATAACAGAGTTGATGATATTATCAATCAATATGAAGGATTTGAGCCCAAGTTCTTAACTACAAGTTAACTTATTTGACTAATGCAAACATAGATATATTCAAACTCTAAATGAGTTAGAATTTCAAAGTAAAAAACAATTAAATTTCAAAGTAAAAAACAATGTAAATTCCTAGCGTTTGTTGATGTGGGATTTTATTTGAGAGATGATGATATCGTCAACTCAATTGACGATATCATCTACTAAGTTGACGATATCAGCGATTAAATTGATAATATCGTCAACTGAGGTATTTATTCTTTTAAAAAAAAAGGTACGAACAAATGGCCAGTAGTTTTTTTTCATAAAATTGTTTAATCAAACTATAAGCTTAATTATTTTGTAAAAATCCCAAGAATAAAGCATGAATATCTAGAAATGACTATTATATAACGAATACTGTATTGGGAACTTAATGAAGGCGAGATGAGGAATGAACATCAGGCCATCAACCTATTAATTCAAATCTGAGAAAAGTGAAAGTGACATTTACTTCTCCATCTTATATCCTTTACCCCTCACCTAATATCCTTCACCCTTTATCTCTTTAATAACCATTGGGTGAAGCTCATTTGACAATCAATTCCAATGTGTTCGTTACAAACAAACTTGCTCTAACTGATTTGCAAGTGTTGATCCTCTTATAGAGGTAAAGCCTATGTAATATCCATTCAAAAACTTCAGAATTCCTCGGATTCGGCATGGAATTACATCTAGGAACTTCTCAAGAAAATATCCTTGTATTATTTTACCCAAAAATTTCAACTGTGCCATTTACTTTAATGCCAGGGAATTTTAAAGTGATATCAGCGTCCTCACAGTTCAGTTTATTTAATTTATAGATTAGCTAAATGATTAAACTTTTGATTTATAATTCAAGTTATAACATCGTCCATGTGAGAGTCTTCTCCACCTTCACTTTTTCCATACTTGGTTCCAGTTGGATCAACTCGACTCACATGACCATTGAGCCAAATTACTCGGGCGCGTTTGGTAGGTCAGACCCCCATTCCAAACTCAGTTTTGTTCTACTGAACTGACCTAATTACTTACCGAACAAAACTCAGTTGAGTTAGGGCAAGTTTTTATAATTCTAATTAAAGGGCTAACTACCTGGCAAGGGCTCGTTGAGTAACGTTGAATATGGCTAAGGCTTGTTCACCCAAGGAAACCTATAGACAGGACTAACTTCAGCACAGAGCAGCCCATCAGCTTACACATGTGATCTAACGAGTCCACTAGCCCATCATCATCAAAGGCTTGTCCCAGCTATGTTGGGTTGGCTACATGAATTCTATTTCTCTTTGTTGATATTCTGAGTAAAATTTTCAGATAAGTTGCACATTGAATTATTACTCCGAACTATGCAATTTAGTTAAGCAACTGTGCATCTTGGCCCAGACTATTTAGCAATAGGGCCTAAATATAAAATTTGGGTTACAAATTTATGAGGCCCAATATGGATAGTTGGAATTTGACTGCAGCACTGACATTCTATTGGCAAATTCATGACCTACAACTCTTCTTTCTCAATTATATACTTGTATACTTCAATGTGTTTGACCATAGGAAGTGATGATGGAATGACAAATGCCTAATTCAAAGGCACGATTTGATAATATTGGGAAGTTGCTGCAGTGTCTGAAGATTTTTGGGAGAGAGCTTCTAGAATGGATTAATGCTAATCTTAATATTATATGTGCAAACAATCAACTACGCAGCAGAAATAAATCAAACCACAAGCACACACCCCAAGAAGGCACAGATTTTAAGTGAAAACCTAAACTGGAAAAAACTATGACCAAGAATCAACAACTATGAATCATACTACAGTTATAAGAGAATACTCACAACCCTTATCCAGTTGCCCCTCAACCTAAGGACTTTATGATTTCCTTGCACAGCTCCCAGCTACAATGACCCCCTACCGTTCTCTGTAACAGATCCAAATACCTAGACGCCTTCTAGATGTTGTACTTGACTCCCTTTAGCAATCTTTTACACTCAGAAAAGTAGAAGACAAGGATCTCTATAATAGAACTTCAACCCTTCAACTCTCCAATGAAAGAAATCTAGAGAAGGTGATCTCAAATAAGCAATCTCTTCTTAGAACAATGAAATTTATGTTCTACACATTATGGTTGAGAGAGAACCCTCTTTTATAGTCCCTAATACGTGCCTTATAAGTATAATTCGATCAGGAAAAAATCTGGCATAAAACAGGCAAGTTCCCCTTTAATCGAACAGAAAAATCACAAGTCGGTGAACTTTCTGCACCTGTCCGATTGGTCAGATGAATGGCCCGATCAGTCGGATTAAGATTCTGCGGGGTTGAAATTTCAACACTTTTCTGCAAATTTTTGGAGGCCATAGCTTTCTCATTTTAGTTCCGATTGAGGCAATCTTAGGCTCTACGGAATCTCCTAGAAACGAGCTTTCCAATAGTAGGTAGCATGCCCATATTCGACGCTCAATTTGTAAAATATGACCTTTTTAATCTATGTTTCCTATAGAAAATTACTTTAATTTGTCACTTTTCCTTAAATTTCTTCACTTTAGTGCACCCGACAACTCAACCCATTGTCCATACTCAAAGATGTGTAAAATACAATACTAATAGACTCAAGTTTTGTCCAACTCATGAACTTGCCAACACAAAAATGCTTACAATCTCCCTCTTTGCAATTCATAGACAAAACTTCGTATACAATCAATCTATCAAAAAAAAAAAAACAAAAAAAAAACAAAAAATACATTGAGTAAATTGAAATAGCAAAAAAAAATTTACCACTAGCTCTACGTTAGTTACAAAAAAAATCATCTTCAGCTCCATTTGAATCAGACTACGCAAAGATTATATTCTCCCCCTGAATGCAATATCTCCCCCTTTTTGTTTATAATTGATAAAGCAAATGATCATCATACAGTAAAATGGTCAACCTGGATCCAGTAGTAACTCTCACTTAATTAAAGCTCCCCCTTAATTGTATCTTCGTAACAACACTGGGGATGGGAGCTTGATAATCTTGATCAGGGGTTTTTGCATTTAGCCACCCACACTGGGGTAATGTGATCTTTCAGCACAATGTGAGCAACTTCTGTAGATAAATCAGATTTCCTAACCCAAATAGCTCTTATCTTGACCTTTGGCTCATACAATTGTTTTCACCATTGCTTATACTTTGGCAAAACATGCAACTTCTTACAATGGGGACGAATATGTCCTTTCACTTGGGTAATGATTAGTATATGTGCGTGCAGGACGTGACACATTCTTTTTTTGTAAACTACTCATCACATTATGAACATGTGCAACATGTGAAGTAGTGTGTGCCATACTTCTAACAAAAACAGATTTACCATTAGATTTTAAAGTAGATGCACCATCATTAAAACCAAGACCGCGCCTGTCACTAGGCAGCTTCTGAATAGATAAGATGTCTTCATGTATCTTTGAACCAGTAGTCATTCTATTCAGAGAGGCTTTTGTCGAATCCAGCTAAGACAACGAAATTTTCAGTTTGCCAGCTAGGTCTTCTTATTCAGCCTTAACAGTCTTCAAGTTGGTTTTCATTGTTTCAAACTCTTGTTCAACCTTTTCAAATTCATCTTTTAGTAAACCATACTTGTGACGATCAATAGTCAACTTATCAGCCATGGAATTCTTCTATCCTTCTAAAAGATAAACCTGTGATTTTGCATCCTCTAACTTTTTCTTAAGAAACAAAATCTCTTCTTTTCGTTTAAGAGTATCTTTTTTAAATAATTTGCTCATCTGCATAGACTTGTCTAGCAAAATCTCATATTTTGCTTCCTAATCATCTTCTTCATATAAAAGTGCAATATCAATAGTCTCTCTAGCAGAATTATCATCAGACACAGTGGATTTAGCCATAAAAGCTATAAACTTTTCATTCACAACATCCTTAGGATCAGGTTCATGGCCTTCTCTTCTTTGAAAGAATTATCATTCCGAGTTTTCAGAACTTTGTGCATGAGATTTTTTTTCTTGTTGGGACAGTCACTAGCATAATAACTAAGAACTTGACCATCAAAGCACTTAACCTTGGCTAATGTCGTCTTCTTTGCAGATTTCGATCCCTTCCACTTAGCTTTCTTAGCCTTCATGATTTGTTAAAACTGAACCATTAACTCAATGATATCATCATCAGAATCCGAATCAGTTTCAATTTACTGTACAGATTGATTCACAGATTCTTTGAAAGCTCTAAAAGCTAAACTGTTATTTTTCACTGATTTTCCCTTATTTAAACGGTTTTCTTTGAAAGTTTGAAGATTTCCAACTAACTGATTTACTGTGAGGGTTTCTAAATTCTTATTCTCTTCAATAGCATCTACCTTTGAATCAAACTTTGAAGTAAGAGACCATAGAATCTTTTTGAAAATTTTTACTTTCAGCGATTACTTTACCTAAATTGAAAATAGAATTAACAATGCCATTTAGCTTAGCATAAACATGATTGAAGGTTTCTTCTTCTTCCATTACAATGATTTTAAAGGACTGATTTAACCTTTATAGCTTTGCTTGCTTAACAGTATCAGTTCCCTCATAAACAGTTTGAAAAACACCCCATGCTTCTTTTGCAGTTTTATAAGTGGAAATCCGATGAAATTCATCAGCAGACACTTCATTATAAATAGCATTCAAGGCCTTATTATTACAGTTAGAGGCATGCTTTTCTTCCTTAGTCCATTGGGCTTTAGGTTTAATAATTGTTTGCCCATCAGCAGTAATAGTAAGTTTTGAATAACCTTCCTCAACACTATCCCACACATCATCATCAATGGACTTAAGGAACCAAATCATCATTTGCTTCCAATAAGCATAATTTGAACCATCAAACAATGGAGGCTTTACAGTGGATGTGCCTTCTTGATTGAGCATCATTCTAGATATCTCTTAGGATCAAACACTACAAATTAGTATAACCCACTCTAATATCACTTGAAGGTTTTTGGGGGAAAGCCTCTAAAATGGATTAATGTCAATCTTAATATTATGTGTGCAAACAATCAACGACGAGCAGAAATAAATTAAACCACAAGCACATACCACAAAAAGACACAAATTTTACGTGGAAAGCTAAACTAGAAAAAAAAACTACGGCTAAGAATCAAGAACTTTGAATTATACTACAGTTACAAGAGAATACTCACAACCTTTATCCAGTTGCCATCTAACCTAAGGACTTTATGATTCCCTTGCATAGCTTCCTGCTGCAACGACCCCATGCCTTTCTCTGTAACAGATGCAAACACTTAGACGCTTTTTAGATGTTGTACTTGACTACCTTTAGCAATCTTTTATACTCAGAGAAGTAGAAGACAGGGATCTCTAGAACAGAACTTCAGCTCTTCAACTCTCCAATGAAAGAACTCTAGAGAAAGTAATTTCCAATAAGCAATCTTTTCTTAGAACAATGAGATTTATGTTCTACACATTAGGGTTGAAAGATAACCTTCTTTTATAGTCCATAATACGTGCCTCATAAGTATAATTCGATTAGGAAAGAATCTGGCACGAAACAGGTAAATTCCCCTTTAATCGGACTAAAAAATCACAAGTCAGCAAACTTTCTTCTCCTGTCCGATCGGTCGAATGAATGGCCCTATCGGTTGGATTAAGGTTCTGCCCGAGTTAAAATTTCAGCACTTTTTTACAAAATTTTGGAGGCCATAACTTTCTCGTTTTAATTCTGATTGAGGCAATCTTGGGCTCTACGAAATCTGCTCTAAACGAGCTTTCTAACGATAGGTAGCATACCCATATCCGACGCTCGGTTTGTAGGATATGGCCTTTTTAATATATGTTGTCTATAAAAAAATCATTTCAATTTGTCGCTTTTTCTTCAATTTCTTCACTTCAGTGCACCGATGACTCAACTTATTATCCATACTCAAAGATATGTAAAATACAACACTAATTAACTCAGTTTTATCCAACCCATGAACTTACCAATACAAAAATCCTTACAGTGTCTATTGATCTCCACAAGAATATCCTCACGGGAGAAGCAACCCTCGTAAAAAACATGTAACCACTCGGGGATCCTTCCATTTGCACATGCTACCTGCATCATCCTTTGAATTCGGTAAAACAAAAAAATAGGGATTTTCAAAGCTGGGCATCTGCAGGCAGTCACCCGACACCATGATCAGACTGAATGAGTGTCACCAAATAAAAAAAAGTCAGTTCATGTATTTTCTTTTGATTAATATTTAATTTGAATATTAATTCTAGATTATTATTCAAGTTTTATAAGATACAACATGTGCATTGCACGACTCTGTACGATCTTCCTGAAATTTCCCACATCAAATCACTTCAACTCTATATGTGATGTGGACATTTTACCCCAACATCATTGGATCAGACCAATAGGACCCATTTGTTTCGTGCAATTTAATTTCTAAGATCCTAAGACCTGAATTCTTAAAACAATTAAAATTGAAAAACTGAGGGGGAATATCCAAAAATAATCATTAAATAATTTCTTCACTAATAGAAATTAAATAACCGGAAGACTAAAAAATGATAATCAACCCATCATTCTAGAAATTTAAGGCTCCAGCTACATCTTAATGCCTGGCCACTACAAACACGGTTGAGTGGTATAGGCACTTTAATATTACACATATACATGGGGACCAATTCTTAGCTAACCAAAAAATAAATACTTAGATCGCCTTATATACTCACTAATTACTCTTTAATAATTATTTATAGAGTCTATTTTACCGTAAATTACTTTGTGTAAGGTACGTCACAATTGCAGGTTTTATTCTGCATGAGACTTGCGTGTACGACACAGGGAGAGGGCACTTCAATTCTGGATGTGCAGTTGTCACGCGTTTAATCAGTGTCGGTGAATGAAACATGTGTGGTAAAGAGCAATAACAATTGATAAGATGAAGTATATGGGAAAAAAATAATTAAAAAAAAAAGACGAATAGAAAATATCTGTGGTAGGACAGATATATATCCTAGAATTGGATAAGGGCGTTGGGGTCTGAGATGATTGATGGACCTCATCACAGATATCTGGGGCCCACCTCGACACGAGGGGGCAGGGTAGCCTCACAAGCAGGGCATGAACATGTCTAGTTCCTGACAAAATTATCACACCATTTGTTTTCTTTCATATCCTCATCAGTCTGATCTTAGAGCTCCAGCTGAGTCCATCATTATTAGGGATTATTACTGTTCCAAAGTCCTTAAATTTAATTAGTACTAAAAAATAATTTATCAAAAGTTATTTACCGCATAGCTATTTATACAGTGAAAGGCATTTTAAAAATATCAAATTTATCCCTAAATTTATAATATCTTAAACCAGCAGAATATTAGACTGTGCAATATTTTAAAAAAATAGGATATTGCAAGGTTTGATATCCTACTCTGTGATATCCTAACAATGTTGAATATTGAAAAAAATTTGGATTCCTTTTCACCCCTTTCCCTCAAACCCAAAATGCATCTTTACCATGAAATGGTGTTTCATCTTCGTCGTTTCTGCATTTTTCAGAATATTGAATTGAGGGTCTTCGTTTTTTATCATATATAGATAATCTATTTCGATCATCACGAGAGGTATATAGCTTCTATCTCATTTTTTCAGGCATATATAAATCAATTTATGTGGTGTTAAAACACCTTCTCAGTTTTTTTTAATGAAAATTGTAAAATCACTTAACAAAACAATATTTAAATCTTTATATATGATATGAAACCTATAAGAGCATACATCCTTATATACGATAGATGAGAGTTCTATGTTGATTTTGAAGTTGATGGATTTTCTAATGAACTAATTTGGTTTATTGTTGAGCTTCGGGCATTATAAGTTATTTTTTACAAATGTAGAGTAGAGTGGAATGAGTTTGAAAAAGGGCGTAGGCTATCCATCCCATAGATCTATCTCTTTATGGAGCTCTGTATGACCACACTCACATTACAGAATATTTACAGTATGCCTATCAAGTTATGTGGGACCTAATATAAATCATAAAATTCATTAGAGGGAAGATCATGGGAACTTCATGCTACTAATGACTTGGAATGGGCAAAAATTATATTCCTCTCACCAATTTAAAGAACCACAGTTTTACAATTTTTCGGCATTAGAGTTTCTTGTTCTGCATGATCATTAAATAAAATGAATTATTATGCTTAAATCTAATAGTGGACATTGATGCGGTAAGTCACAAGAGGTACGTGAATGAGCGTTCCAGTGTTCGATGAAAATACTAAGTTATAGTTCCCTACTATCATTATAACTATGGAATGATCCTTATTGTTGTTTTGGAGATAAGATTCCTCACCACTGAGTGATAATGTTTAGGTATTTATATTGATTTCTTATATTTTAATTTTCTTACCTTCATATTTTTCACCTTTAAGCTCTCTAAAGTATGTTGATAAAGCATAATTTACTTTGAATTCTTATACATTATATTAAAAACGAAGAAGCTGATAATTATTTTTTTTTAAAAAGCCTTGAGTCTTTTTAGGTACCATTTTTATGGCATCACATTATTTTTATAAATCTCATAGAATAGGATTCGATGGCATAATCTGTGTTTAATGATTTTCATAGATTTTCCATCCATGCAAAGATATGATCTTTATTTTTTATTGATAAAATAATATTTTTATATTATTGTTATTAGAATGTCGAATGTTTTTTTTTTTTTAATGCCGTGCTCTGATGGAGAGCTAGACGTGGATCGCCCACATCCAATATAAAAATTGTGGAGAGCAAAAGCCTGTCTATGTCAACGGCAGCACAACTTACAAGTCACTAATTAAAACAGTTGTAGTTGTAAAATAGCTTCTTTGTAGCTAAATTTGAATAAGTTATCTAGGACTGGGATTGGATTTCTGAAAACAGCATTTTACTAAGCATAAAGGCTAGGACTGGGATTGGATTTCTGAAAATAGCTGCTTTGTAGTCATAGAATGGAACTCATTAAGCAAATAAATATGATGACTGATGATGATGGTAATGAAAAGGAAGGCGAGAAGAAGTTCTGATGCAACAAATTGCAACCACAAGGATCTGACACGCCTCCTTCCTCTCTTTACAGCTTTTATGAAAGGCCAATTCCTTCGTTTAATACAAAAAGTGAGGTCCGGCTATTCATTTGGATGTTCCCTATCCCCGTGATGAAGACATCTTGAATTCACAGGGTATCAGATGGCTATAAATTTCAGAGATCATGCACTTGTTATCCGCAATCTCCTCTCCTACTTGGGTTATCCTTGCTTCCTTGAAAATTTCTCCATGTTCTATAGCTACTAACTACTTTCCTCATCTCTTCCAACTCTTTTTTCAACTTTTTAAGCTTCCCACTTTGCTGGGTTGTTGCTACTTTTCCTTCTTTGGCTACCCCATCCCCTGTTGTAGCAATTGAAGGTTCCTAGTTCCTTCCTTGAAAACCTTTCCTCTTACGAAGTTACTTATATACACACTTCTCCCCTTCCTTCTAAACTGTGGTTTGGCATCATCAGTCATCACTTCTGTTTTTATCATTATACTTGATAAAATGGCTAGTGCTTGCATTTCAAGGTTCATCACTGAAGTTGCCCCGCCACAGATAGTCCGTGTTGTGAGGCGAAGGGTATCCAAAATTTTGGATACAATTGTGGAAGAAGAGAGAGATGTTGGCGAAGCGAAGCCCTCGGCTACGGCAAAGGGTGCCTCATGTTCTGCAAGGGAAGAGAGAGCATTTTCAATCTATGGCAAAAGGCTTGAATTATGCTAAATAATAGTAGTGACTATGAACTATATAGGCCATGACTGAGAGGGGTCAAGGTCTAGTTCAGTTGATTAGTCTCTGAGGCCTCTGCTACATTTTCTTCTCTTTTTTTCTTCGTCTGACTTTGGGAGACAGCACTGACCCTCTCACACTCTGTTTTTCTGAATGTAGTGTAATCAATATCTCAGTTCTTCCACGTTTGTTTTAGTTTTCCATGTTGGATGACTTGCTTAGACAAAAGCATGACTAATTTCAAATTAAGTTTTATAACCACACATATATAAAAAAAAAAATTCAACCATTGATATAGTGGGCTCTAAGTAGATAGGCAGGATGACTATGAAGGACTGCATGGATAGAGTGATGGCATAATAAGGATCTTATGTTTGGGTTGAATGAGGCTGTCATCAAATTAGGTGAAAATTAGAGTAATCTTGTTTATTTCCTTAAAAATGTCAAATGTACTCTATAAATAATGTTTTCTTATCAATGTAAAGCAAAGGAATTTTAAAGACTTATCTCTCACATTTACATGGATTCGGAGCATCCCATGATGATCCAACAAATTATGTCTGCCAAGTAGTTAATATCATCCCCTTAATTAGAATGTGACTGGCAAACACCTCCAAATCCACCTGCGAAATTGCAATCGATCAATTTTCTTTTTATTAGTCCAGATTTGGGAGTTTGGGTCACCTTAACTCCTTGAGCCTTGTGGGTGAGTAGCGTAGCATGTATGGACTCAACAAAGGCCACACTGTTGTTAATATATTTGCAAATGTTAAATCCAGCAACATTACTAGGTTGGGTCAGAATCAGGTGCCCAGGTCAGGAAGGAGAGAATCACAAACTCATAAGACATCTTCCAACTATTTCTACGCACTACATCTTTGAATGACCAAAAACTGGAAAAGAGAGAGAGAGAGAGAGAGAGAGGACGCTAATCCACGGTGAATTTCTGTGTGCCCCCCTCGGCAATCGGTTCCAGTCTTGGAATGTTTGAAGCTATCTTGGGATAAATGAGAGGGGCTGATGCAAGCTCAATCCATGTCTCCACATTTCCAGGCTCTTTCACCATCTCTCTGTCTGTAGTAGGTTCTCTTTCCTTTTTTTTATCCTTTGGTCGTTGAGATTGCTTTTGGGTCACTCTGGTAGAGTAGTAGGGCATGGGGTGTGAGTGTGACAGGTGAGGAAATGGGATAAGATGTTTTTGGAAGACCATTTTATGAAGGGGGAGGGAAGGTGTGAAAAGGAACGAGGACAGAAAGGTAAAAAGAGGAGAGAGGAACCAACGTGGGAATTGGGAAAGGAAGTCTGCTAACATAAACCAGAAGGGTCCTCAATTTTCGCAGCGGGCTGGGCTCCTGTGCAGCCGCGCTGCATTTTAATGAGTCCGGATCCTCTATGGCAAGTGTGATACAGTCAGCGTGAGTGATCCAGTGGAATGGTGACAAGTCGACAGCTTTGGACGCGTCATTGGCTCACAATGGCTCACCCACTCCTTTCTTCAAAAGCATCTTCACAAAATAAATGATTCTTGGGAGGGGTTTTTCATAAATAACAAAAAGATCATACCACATCAAACGAATATAGGCTAATATCACACCAGCGTTTTAAGTGCTCATTTGTTTTTGTTTACTTATCCTCATTCAAAATAGATGGTTGTTCTAATTTTAGTAGAACCATATATTTGGAGGTCTTATAAAGTTGGTTTGTATGATAGATAAAAGGTAATGCACAGATGTATGATTTCCACTGCTTACATCTGATAATTCACAATGGTCTAGGGAACATATTTACTACAATGAAAAAATGAAAAAGAAGAAAGAAATGGCTTTCACCCTGTTTTCTGCAGCAATTTATTTACTAATAGCAAAAAACTGTTGTGGGGAAAAGTCCAAGTAGTAAGATTTGATGGGAATAAAAAAATAGAATAAAAAACTGCCTAGATAGGTGGAATTGACAATGGTAGGATGGTTGGCCCTTTCACCCAAATAGTGTAGATATTGTTTTGGCAAGATCCAACAAACTGCGTGGGACCTCTTAGAGTTGGGCCTCGATCAAATTAATGCACTTAACTGTGAAAGCTAATTAAAATGATAAAAAAATTATTTTACATATTCATATTTAAAAACTAAATCTCAATATACTAGTTATTGTCTTCTAATTTTTTTATGAATTAAGGAATTTGCATCTTTCTTGTACTCCTTTGTGCACAAAGTTAAAAAAATAAAAGGGTGATTTTGCCCAAATTCAGATGTTGTACTACCATCCTGCAATGCCGCTGCACCAAAGCCCATCCCTTTTGCTGATTTCTGAAAACTTCAGTGGAAGAGAATCTTTAATCGAGATGTTAATTTTAAATATGCCAAATTTTATTTAAAGGCTTATTTAGCAATTTGGTTTGGAGTTTGATAGCTCTAAGGTAGGAACTCCACCAAATGTGTCAAATTTATTATTTTATTATTTTTTGCCTTTTGACCTCCTTTTTTCTATTAAACATATTGCATTTCTACTGAAATGGGTTTGGGTACATTTAAATATTATTAAAATAATTATTTATAAAAAAATTAAAATATATATAAATTGCAACTAATACACTTTTTTTATTGAAAAGTTAAATTTGAATACATAATATCACAATTAATAAAATGCAAGCACAATAGATATTTAAACAAGCAACAATTCATTAATTGAAATGAAAATACATTTTTTTTCTAAAAGTAAAATACAACTCAAATACCACCACCTAATTCCTCTCGCAGTATTTATCATCTTTTTTGTGAATAGTATAGCTTTTACTTGTTAGACATTTGGGACGTATCTATACTCATAATCTCCATCTCCATTTGTATTTTCTTTAATTGCACATTCTTTTCTTCCAGCTCAATCTTCCGCTTAAGAAGCTCCATTTTTCTTTCAACTTTTTCCTTTTTCTCATCCATCATTTTTTGGATGAGATCCACAATAGATGTGAGTTCGTTACTAGTGATTTTTTTTTCTTTTTTCTCTTCTCGGCCTCTATACCTGGTGGTCTCACCACGAGATCATAAGCATTATTGTTTAAGTCATTTTCCTCAATATTTGTAAGAATACTTGGATAAAAAGACAATGAGTAACTGAAAGGAGAAGATTTTGATCATTTTGTGGTTGTCTTTTGTAAGATCTTATGCACCCATTAAGCTACAATTCCTACCAAACTAATTGGTGATGGTACAGGTACAACTCAATATTTTAAGGCATTCGACATCGTACCCATAGGCCTGTTTTTAAAGCATTTGTAAAGAGTGGCATTATGACACGCCTCTGCCTAAAATCTTCTCCACTACATGTTATTGCAATTGCATCCACTTTGGTTGGTGCCTCAACAAAATCAAAACATAGTCCAAGGTGAATCCTAATCCACATAGATATTTGTATTTTTTTCACTTCCACAATCTGAAAATTAATTTGAGCTAAAATGAAGAGTTTAACTCATATAAAAGTTTTATTTATATTTTTAATTTTACCTCGTCCTATTAATTAGTGCCAGTTTGGTTTCTTGCAATAATTATGGCAAGACATCCGCAAAATTTGTTGATAGATACTTGAATCTTTTGCCATCATGATGCCAACATTTTAGCTGCTTGAACATTGCCAAATTGCTTATTCTCTTGTTAGTTTTCTCCCACTTGTTCCCAAAACACCTCAAATTTCTATTTGTTTCCGTGCAAAGCATCTAGACTATTGGTTAGTGCAAACTAACGAGAAGATGGTCTTCTTATATACTGAAGCTGACACCTCGAACAACACTCTTTTTATTTGAGACCATTATTAGTGGGGATTTTGGATGCTTCATAGGAAAATTGTAATTGTTGGATGAAAAAATAAAGAAATTGAGAGAGTATTGAAAATCCAGGGTTTGAATGAGAAAAAAAACTAGCACATTCCTAATTTATAGAAGAGAGAGCTCTAATGCTTTGCATGTATTATAGGACCCACAATCTCATTTTTTTAAATAAAAAGGCAAAACATGAAAAAGTCCTCCAACGGTACAAAAGTTTTTACAAAGAATCATTCTACATTAACTTCAATGGTCCTCCAATGGTTAGAATATCCAACAGTTATATTTTTCAAAAAATTTGAGGCCCACACCCATAAAATATTCAAAAGAAAGAAAAAGCTTGCCTTTTTCACATGTCAGATTTAACATCACAAGAGGGATATCAATTGCCACAAGGGGTGGCACCCCGGGAATGGTATTATTATCATTCCTAGCCCATGAGGCAAAACAAAGCATCCATTGGAGATGGTCTAAAAGGAACTCTTTTAACTTGGGTTGGAGAATTCTCATTGCAAAGTAGGAGTGTTGCCCATTTCTGGGAAGTGGAGATGTTCTTAAGGGAGCCTCTAAATGTAATCCAATTTGGACTCTTTATACACAGCTAAAAAAAACAAGAAAAATAAAAAATCCCCAAAACACCTCTACCCCTTTCTCTCCCTACACACGTTCTCTCTCCCTCCCTCCTCCCCTTACCCACCTCCCCTTTGGTTGGCGACGAGCGCCGGCGGCAAGGGCGAACTCCCCTCTCCCTCTCCCTCTCCCTCTTTCTTTTCCTCCTATTCTTATTCCTCTTCCATCTTCCTCTCATTTTCCGCTACTCCCACTTCCTCTCCTCTCCACATTGTTCGATGATGTTCAACCCTGGTGTTCGGCTTCGTAAGGCCGAACAAGGCAGAGAGCAAGAAAGGAAGAAGGATGAGAGGAGAGGAGAGGAAGAAGGAGGGAGAGGAGAGGAGAGAAAGAGGGAGAGGAGAGGAAGAAGGAGGGAGAGGAAAGGAAAAAGGAGGGAGGGGAGGGGAGGGGAGGGGAGGAGAGTCCCCTCCGCTACCAAAGCTCGTTGATGGCCAGAGGGGAGGTGGGGAAGGGGAGGAGGGAGGGAGAGAGAAAGTGTGTAGGTATAGAAGGGGTTGGGGGAGTTATGGAGATTTTTAATTTTTTGAGTTATGTCTAGAGAGTCCAACCTGGAGTATATTTAGAAGCTCCTTTTTCTTAATTTGAATCATTTTTTTTATTTTAGTAATGTGTTTTGGGATAGATTCTAATTGCAAAAGTGGGATTGTTGCCCATTCGAGGAAGTGGGAGATTTTTTTTAAATTTCAATTAACTTCTTTTTATTTTTCATTATGTGTTTTGGATATGATTAATTAGAGGGTAGTCATAAATTTTCTTGGGGTGGAAGCTTCCTTGAGGATAGGAGGTGAGAGAAAGAGAGAGAGAGAGAGAGAGAGAGAGAGAGAGAGAGAGAAGCACTTGAAAGTTCAAAAGTACGGCCTACTAACAGATTTATAGTAATGTGCAGTTTGAGAATTTAAATTCTAAATAATTTTCTCTTTTGATAGAAAAAACCAATTAATGACTTTAGTAAATTAAATCCCAAAGAGAGACAAAAGATAATAAAGTGGAAAGGAGTGTTTTCTTTCACAAAGCTGCCTACAAATCTATACCTTATTGATATTTTTTGTTCAATACCCCAACCAATGGGGTTGAGAGTTGAGTCCCATGATCGCTCATATGTGTAGGAAGGAAGCCCACATACGTGGAAATACAGCCCACACATGTAGGAATAGGAGCCCACATGGCAACATCCAAGGTTGCTAACCAACTTAGCAATCCCAAGTTGTGTGGTCAGTAGTTATTGCGCATACATTGTATCACTTAGCCAATAAGAAAAACATAAATAAGTAAAGAAACTAAATTCTAAGAAAGTTGAAAACTTCACATCTAAATTTCTTAGTAAATCTTTCGCTTCTTTACTTTATTTAATTCTTCTTCAATGATCCAACTCCACCTACAATACTATGAAATGGCAAAGGGCCCTAAATAAAGAAATCTTTCTACCAATACTTTGCATCAGTTCATGCTTACTATTATGACTATTCCATTTTAAGTTTTAAATAAGAATTATTATTGTACAGATGTCCTTATATGCTCAAAATAGAACGGAACGGAGAAATAGAATTCATATAGTCGACCTCAACATAGTTGAGATAAGGCTTTGAGGAGGATGATGATGATGATGACAGATGTCCTTATACCCTGCATGTGCCCAAAAACCGTCCCAAAAAATATATTTACCACACAATTGTTTGTACAGAAAAGTATGCCAGAACAAGTCAATTTTACCCTTATAATTGCTATATAGTAAAGCGATAAGATATTGAGGATATTGCACAGTTTGACATCCTACATCTATAGGATATCGAATCATGCAATATCCTATATCTATAGGATATTGAATCATGTAATGTCCTACACATGTAAGATGTCAAACAGAATTTAGAAATTTTCACCCATCTCCGTTCTACAGCAGAAAAGGAGGAAAATGGTTTTGATTTTCTTCCCATAAACAGAATAGATTACCCGCACAATAAACGATTTAGGTCTTCTTCTTCTTCCTTCCTCTCAGTTTTCTCCTTTTTCATTTTACCAATTTTCTTCTGATATTGCAAGAAGTGTTTTCTTTTTTTTTACTCTTTTTTTCTTGGCATCAATTTTCCAAGGGATAGAAAGGTTTTTTAGGGTTCGTAAGTTTTTGGGCCCTTTTTAAAATACGATTCCAATTGGAATTGTATTTTACATAAAAAAAACCTTTTTGAACCTTGGAAAACTAACACTTAAGCAAAAAAGAGTAAGAAAAATACTTCGTTTGCATACCTTAAACTATAGGTGAGTAGATTCTTCGTTGTAAAAACCTAAGCCAGAGAAGATCACCAAATTTATGCTTGAATGTGAAAAATATGGAAAAGGAGCACAAACTAAAACAATCACTTCCTTAGATATCAAAAGAAAGTTGAGAAGACAAAAAAGAAGAAATATGGGAGGAAGAAAAAGACCTCAGTAAGAGATCATTTACCATGCGACTAATCTTTTTCGTTTATGGGAAGAAGACGAAAACCATTTCCCTCCTTTTTGTTGTAGAATGGAGATGGGTGAAAATTTTTAAATTCCGTGTGATATCCTATATATTTGGGATATACAATGGTTTTATAGCCTAAACATGTGGATATCGAATTGTGCGATATCCTATAACTGCAGGATCTTGTACTTTTCGAGATCCTACCGCTTTAGGATATAACAAGTATAAAGGTAAAACCGACTTTTTATGGTGTCCTCTCTTGTACAATAAAGTTGTGTGGTAAATATATTTCTAGGGATAGTTTTTGGGTAAATCAAGAGTATAAAAAGATTTGTACGGTAATAATCCATTTAAAATATCTAATAAAAGACCAAAACGATTAAAGAATTGTGAAATATAGGAAAATTTAGTTTAGAGGACTGCTATTGGAACTAAAAAAAATATCTTTCCACCCTCAATGGTCTTTTTCTTTTAAATCCCTCCTGTGAAATTACATAAATTTCCCCACCTCTTCCTCTCCTCCCCTTTTCTCTCGCAGCACTCCTCACCTCCCGTCTTCCTTAGCTCGGGCGATTAGCGGCAACCCCCTCCTTCCCTCTCCTCTCCTCTCTCTCTCCTTCCCGACCTCCCTCTCCTCCCCTCTCTCTCCCTCCCCTCTCTTTTCTCTCCTCTCCCTTTCCTTTCTCTCCCTCTCTCTCCCCCTCTCTATTCTCTCTCTCCCACACCCCCTCTCTCCTCCACCCCCTCCCTAGCCGTCCGCCCCCTCTCTTATTTCTATTTCTCCATCTCTCTTTCCTTCTCCCTCCCCTCTGTCTCTTATCTCTCTCCCCTACCCCCTCCCTCCTCCACCCCTCTCTTTTCCCTCTCCCTCTCCCTCCCCCTGTTTGTTCTCTCTCCCCCACCCCATCCCCACCTTCCACCCCTCCATCTTCTCTCTCTCCCTCCCTCTCCATATTTGATCTCCCGTCCACCCCCTCCCCACCCCTTCGTCCCCCTTTCTCTTTCTCTTCCTCTCCCTCCCCCTCTCTTCACCTAGTGATTGTCCAGTCGCTGGGCGGAGAGAGGGAGAGGGAGAAGGAGGGGCGAAATAGCGGGGAGGTGGGGAAGGGGAGGAGCGAGGAGGGGGACGTGGGGAGAGAGACCAAAGAGGGAGAGGGAGAGAGAGGGGGGGGAGAGGGAGAGGAGAGAACAGAAAGGGGAAGAGGGGGACATGGGGAATGGGGAGAGAGAGAGAGAGAGAGAGAGAGAGAGAGAGAGAGGGAATGACGGGGCTACTACCAGTCGCTGGAGTAGAAGGAGGAGGGGAGGGGAGGGGAGGAGAGTAGGAAGGGAAGGGAGAGGGAGAGAAAGAGGTGGGGGCATTTTTGTAATTTCACAAGGGGGATTTTTTTTAAGGATGTGCTAAATGAATATTAAAAGAGTCTCAGTACACTCAACTCCCTTTTTTTAAAGGATAAAATTACCCAAATGCCCCTCTTCTCTTGCCACTCCTTCCCCTCCTCACTCCTCTCCTTTCCCACCTCCCCTTCCCGGCCATGATTGTCTGCTATGACGAAAGAAGCCTATCAATCTCCCCCCTCTCCCTCTCCCTCTCCCTCCCCTCCCTACGGCAACTAGGAGGGGAGGGAGAGGGAGAGGGAGAGGGAAGGAGGGAGATTAGCAGGCTCCCTTCGCCGGAGCTGGCGTGTTGTCACTTGGAGGAGGATGTGGGGAAGGGGAGGAGAGAGGAGGGGAAGTGAGTAGGAAAAGAGGGGGCACTTGGGTAATTATATATATCTATTTTTAAAAAAAGGGGGTTGAGTGTACTGAGACGTTTTTAGTGTTCATTTAGCACATCCCTTTCTTAAAAAAACCATTGAGTGTGAAAAGATTTTTTTTTTTTTTTAAGTGCCAGTAGCAGCACTCTCTAGTTTATGGTTAATGCCTTTGGGCTAATTACTCAAAGGCTGTTGTGATTTGAGAATTATCTTTCAGTCACTACTTATGTAAGTAGTTAAAGTAGAACTCTTTTCATCGATATTCTCGACCTTCAAATATGAGTTCAAAATCTATATTTATGGAACTCTGTAGATCTTGGCCCAGCCGTCATGGCACAAAATGCAACCATTCGTTTCCACATGTAGGGTCATCATTATCTCACACACCAATTCATTTGGGCGGCCCATGATTGAGCCCATCATCTGGGGAAGCTAAGCCTCAAACCTAATTAATCATTCCTTCATCATCGCCCGAAACTCTTTGAGTCTGTTGCCTCAAATCCATAAGTGAATTGTGCTTTCATAATCCAAATAATGAAAACCATCGTTGCCCTTGCCCCACTATCAAGGAACATTTTACTTCAAGTATTTTTTTAATATTGTATTTTGGAAGGTTTAACTAGTGGAAATCACATTGATTAGAGTAAAATTTTGCTCGATGATAAAAGAAGGTGGAATTTTTATTTTGAATTGTTTAAATTTCGAAGTTGAGCCTCTCTGATAGATTTATAGCAACAAACACAATCTGCAAGGACCTCCTCCCCCCATATAGCATACAAGTGAAGTGGTCATCGATCATTGTGAAAATTGGGAAGGTGGAAGAGTTGAAGTCAAACAAGAAATTTTGACGACGGTACCTTCGTTTTTGCATGAACGGGATGAGATTGAACACGGTCATTTCATATTAGCCCATTAATAAGAGTGATGATGTAGGTTTAGAAGAGGCCGCCCCGATAATTGTTATGAAAGACGGCTTATCCTCTTTTTCCACACATTGTGCACTCTACAAAGTTCTTTTAGAATATGACACGTTAACGTAACTTGGACAAGATATAAATGGGCCTTGGGTTTAGTTACATGTACAAAAATAAAAAAATAAAAAAAATAATCTGATTGATGTTTTTTAGCTGATAAATATAAGACCATGAAATAAAAAGACCAACTTTTGTTGGAGTATAATTTGCTAGAGCCAATACATGAGTGGGGCATTCATTTTCAATTATTTGTATTTAAATATGTAGAAGGCCTTTTTTTAAATTTAAAATGACAAATAATATGAAATCCTTTATGCATTGAATATCTTTGATTGTTTTACGGAGCTATAGGCACTTCCAACACTTCTTTGAATCTCTTTCATCACTCCACCTAAAAACGGCACTTTACCTTAATGGTAAGAACTGATTGTCCTTACTGAGTTTTTTTAGGATTCGAACCTTGGTTAGTCTCCTTCTTTTTATTTGTGCAGATTACCTTTTCAGTTAGGTGGGCTTCCTTCTTGAGTATGTCAGGCTTTCCCTTGGGATCTAACCCCCTTAGCTGGGCTATTAGAAAAAAAAAAAAATTACTCCACCCACTGGGACCACACTAATAGGAAAGGAAGAATAGTCCCTTCCAATCCTAAATAATAGAAAAGTAGCAATGGCCCATGTCATTCCTCCGAAGGTTAGGTGACTTAGATGGTTTTTCTAATCAGATTGATGTGGTTTTTTAAGAGAAATTCTCCAAACTCCAATCATCTTGGACAGGGACCTAAATCCATTTGTTCCATACATTGGATAGTTGTGAAACATCCAGAGGAGTTGAGTTGTAGTCACCTCTTCTTCTTGCAATTGTAAAAGTAAATGGATTTTTCTTATAAAAATTTGTTCACCCAAGCATGATAATAAATACAAACTTGAAAAAACAACTGCATCCTATAGGCAAAGAAGAAATATGGTAATTTTATGTTATCAATGTTGCAAAAACATAGTAGATAATCAATGTTACACTTCTTGTATTTAATCCAGCAGTATCTGGCCATGCTTTTATGTCACAGCTCTAGAAACCCTCAAACCAAACCTGAAAAAAAATATAATAAAAAACCCCACATACACACACAATTCTTTTGGGGGGACTACGAGTCATCATGGCAAGCGTCTTTGTCCTCTTCAACAATAGTTTCCAACCTCGGAATGTTAGATGGTTTTTGAGGTAAAATAAGAAGGGCTGGTGCCACCTCAATCCATGGCTTCACTGCACTTCTTGCTTCCTTGGACATCTCTCTCAAATGGGTTCCTCTTTGCCTTGCTTCTCCTTGTTAAAGGGGGGATTAAGGGAGTCTTTTTGCTGATGGAGAGATGGAACGGGAGAGGGCTATATAAAGGAGGGATTGGACGTGTGATGAACATAGAAAAGGAGCAATGAAATATTTATTATAGGTTGGTGGTTTCAACATGACAAGGACATGTTAAAAAAGCAAAAGAGGTGGAATCTACTGTTGGGTCTTTGGTTGACCCAATACTCGGAAACGGGTAAGGAAACGTGTGATGGAGAGAAGGTCCTCATGGACCTCATCAAGCTCTGCTTCTTGTCTCATTCCCTTTTTTTTTATTCACAGTGGGAAAGTGACCATGAGACTGATGGGATGATCTCATCCCTCTACTTGGAAGCCATTCGATGGACGGATGGAAGGGGAAAAGGGCAGTAGTGGGAATCGACTCGAAGTTGAAATGGCCGGTGTGAATTGGTGTCATTTTTTATTTTTTATGGCATCTATGGAATGCATGAACAGAATATGATTTTGAGTTATTTGATTTGCGAATATGAGGCCCACTTGGGCAACCACACAATAGTTTTGTACAGTCTAGCAGCAAGGGATCCAGTCTCATGGAATGACATACTAGAAGAATAAATTTGATTTTATCAGAAAGTTAAATTTCAGAAGATCCTAGGAAGTACAAATTTTCTTATGAAAGATTATCACATTCCATAAAAGACCGGATATTTAATTGTCCATTTTGCTCCCTCACACTGAACCCCGCCCAAAGCTTCATTCAACTTGTGTGCAGTGCCTTACCAAGGAAAATTTTGGGTGTACTTAAAAATTAAGCAGGCTAGCTCGACAATTAACCAAGACAAGCTAGAGCGCAAGTGACCCAAGCCTAACTTACTCTTAACTCTTATATTTTATGTAATAAGTTTTTATCTATGTTCGTGCAACGACAGGACTTTGTGCTTTGTAAATTTCAATTGCGATAGGAGAGGGATCCGACGTACATTTCTACTCCACCCAATAAATCGAAATCCAGTTTATGGAGAAATATCAGTTCTTTCGTTTTTTCTTCTTCATCTTCTTTTTCTATAAAAAAATGTATCACACCATACAGGAGAGTGATGTTTTACCCCAAAAAAAAAAAATAAAAATGGTGGGCTGCATGGAAAATTAGAATAATTTTTATATCTATTATAGATTCCTCTTGCCATACAAACACACCTAATACCCATTTTCTCAAGTGGGTGCTCACCCATGATGGAGAGGTCTTCTTACACATACCTACCCCAGTGATTTAGCGATGGGCCAAATTTAACAATTATACGACCATATTTAAATTACTGTTGGGTTTAATTACCAAAGAGTCTTCAAACATTAAACCACTTAACTTTGAGAAGTTGAAACGAGTTGTTTGGATCATTTTATTGCGCTGAGATTGTCCATCCCTATTCTCCTTGCACTGATAATGACCATCCCTATTCACCATTTAAATTGATCCATCCCTTGATTTCTTTTTATTGCCAAGCTCTAGATGTGCATAGGGCAGCCTTTGAGGCCCATACAAAAATTTACAAGATTAACTAAAGAGTCAATAAAAGTTGGATGAATATTAAATTTGAAGTAATGCTATTTCGCTCTTAGATTCCTACCTATGACGTGTTGGCTTTGATAATGTTTTTTTTTTTTTTTTTGTTTTCTTGGAATGACGGCATCATTACTCCACATACCCTACACACCATCGTAGACATGGGTTATATTCTTAGAAATTAAATTCTTGAAATCAGAGTGCCCTTAACTAATTTATGGTTTGTAAGAAAATGGCCTCCGTGAGCAGATTGGGGAGGTAATTACCTCTTTAAAAAAGGGTACCCAAATAAATTGCCTAGGTCATAGGGACCCACCCTTTGCCACAGAAACTGGGCCCCTTATTGGATGAAAAACATGATATTCCAATCTTTTCTTTTAGGTAATGGCACCATAACCCAAACCTGCAGGGTCGTAGAGCGAGCCCCTTCTGCTGTAATTGGCTCGTAGGCTCGTTGTCGTTTCCATTGTCCTCTATGAGGATGTTAATGTATACTGAGGAAACTCGGCAGAAGGCACATGCATAGGTAGTAAATGAACAACTGTACGTTTTTTTGGGAGAACCGTAGAAGAACTAACGTACTTGTGTAAGCAAAATATCAAAATACGGAGTGTACATATATTAATAAATCATTAGGTAAGAATTTTTATATTTGCTAATTCA
This sequence comes from Sextonia rubra, assembly GCA_037013555.1. Classification (NCBI taxonomy): domain Eukaryota; kingdom Viridiplantae; phylum Streptophyta; class Magnoliopsida; order Laurales; family Lauraceae; genus Sextonia; species Sextonia rubra. Next base: position 30,667,454 of record JASUAD010000009.1, read on the forward strand.
TGAGTTAGACACAATTTAAATCTATTAGTATTGTATTTTACATATCTTTGAGTTAGGACAATAGTTTGAGTTGTCGGATGCACTAAAGTGAAAAAATAAAAAAAAGAGCGATAAATTAAAGTGAATTGAAGTGATTTTCTACTGACAACATGGATTAAAAAAGTTATATTTTACAAACTGAGTGTCGGAGATGGCCAAGCGACCTACTGTTGAATGATCGTTTCGAATAGATATTCGTAAAGCCCAAGATTGCCTCAATCGGAGCTAAAACAAGAAAGTTACGGCCTCCGAAAGTTTACAGAAAATGTGCTAAAATTTTACCCGGGTAAAAGCTTACCAACCGATCAGACCATTAATCTGACTGATTTGATAAGTGCAAAAAGTTCACCGACTTACCATTTTTCAGTCTGATTTGAAGATGAACTTGCCTATTTCAACCCAACTTCTTTCTTGATTAAAATATACTTATGAGGCTCCAATTTGATATTATAAAAAGGGGTTTTCTCTCAACCTTAAGATAGAAATCTCATTGTTCTAAGTGGAGAATATATTTTGGAAACCATCTCCTCTAAATTTTTTTTATTGGAGAGTTGAAGGGCTGAAGTTCACTCTAAATATTCTTTTCTTCTATTTCTCTGAGTATAGAAAATTGGTGTGAGAAGTCAAGTACTATATTTAGAAGCTGTTTAGGTGTTTGGATCTGTAATAAAGAACGGCAGGCGATCGTTGCAGTAGGCAACTGTATAAGGGAATCACAAAATCCTTAGGTTATACGATAACTGGATAAGGATTGTGCGTATTCTCATTAATTGTGGTATAATTTATAGCGCTTGATTATTGGACATAGTTTTTTTCAATTTGGGTTTTCATGTAAAATCTGTGACTTTTTTTGTGTGTACTTTTGTTTATTTTATTTTTACTACGTAGTTGATTCTTTATACACATAGTATTCATATTGATTGCATTAATTCATTCTAAAGGATATCTCCCAAAAAACCTTCACATTAAAAGCATAGTACAACAGTAACTTACAAAATTAAATCTCTTACCATCATGCATTAGTCCCTGGCCAAGCTCTTATGCCCAGCTCTAGAAACCCAGCATCCAGAAGAAATGGAAGAAGGAAAAAGGCCAATACTAGAATGACTATGATCCATCATCACAATCATCTCCATCTTCCTCAGCAATTGTTTCCAACCTTGGAATATTAGACGATTTTTGGAGTTAAATAAGAAGGGCTGGTGCCACCTCAATCCATGGATGCACTGCACTTCTTGCTTCCTTGGCCATTATCTCTCAAGTGGGCTCCTCTCTTATACGCTCTCTCCTTGTTGGCTCTTAGTGGCGTCTCTTTATTGAGTGAGAGATGGAAGGTGAGGGCTATATGAAGGAGAGATGGGACATGTGATTAAAATAGAAAACAAACAAACAGGAACGGTGAAAATATTAATATATAGGTTGGTAGTTCCATGATAAGGACATGTTAGAAAGGGACGTAGGTGGAATCTACTGTTGTTGCTTTTTAGGTAGTAGGTGGAATCTATTGTAGGTTCTTTTTTGTTACTCCAATACTCGGAAACCAGTCAGAAAACGTGTAGCGAGGGATGGCCCTCCTGAAGCTCTCTTTCTTGTCTTCATTCTCGTCTTCTTTCTTTTTCTCCATTTTTTTTCTTTTTTCTTTTTTTTTAATAGTGGAAGAGTGATTATTAATGCTGGAAACAGAATTTTTGTTGTGCAAACTCTAATTCTAATAAATAGTTTAGTATTGGGCAAACAAAAAAATTTTTATGTGGATTTTAAAAGTAGACATACAATTTTTATGAGTTTGTAGAAGCACACCTAGGTGGTCAGTTGCAGGTGTACCCACAAGGCCATACTTAGGTTAGCCCTCATCATGACTCTGAAATTAGACTGATGAGATGATCTAATCCTTCTATTTGGCAACCATGAGGTGAGTGGATGCTAGTTTGGACGCATGGAACAAAGGGAGACTGGTTTTCAGTTTTTTTATTTCTGAAGATGGCCCACTTTGCAACAACAGAAAAGTTAAGTGCATTCTTGTAGCAAGAATTTATACTCACGGAATGACATGATAATACATATACAATAAGCTCGTGAAACACGGTTAAGCTGCACATGGCCGGTTTGGCCGGAGAATAGAATAAAACTTTTATGGTGAAGTTAAGAGAGATCCAAAAAGTATCATTTTTAAACTTACTTAAGTACAAAACTAACGATATATGTATATATGTATATTTTTTTTGCTAGAGAAAGAGGAAGATACATGGAAAGGAACAAAGACAAACTCCTACTAAAACTTGAAACTACCAGAAAAAAAACACGTAACAGAAGAAAAAAAAACAACACACAAACAAGAGCTTCCCAAAAAAACTTAAAGAAACAAAACCGCGCCTGAAGGACCCATTAGTTAAAGAACTAATGAAGCACTGGCTCATTCTGATCTGGCATTCTGTTGAAATCAAAGCTATTGACTGTCGTGCTGTGGAATACCAAGAACTGTCTTTTCATGCCGAATGCCATGCTTCAAGCAATAATTTCTAAACTGATTGGATGTGTACTCATCCTCATTATCTGTTTGGATACACTTCAAGAGTTTACCTATTTCTCTTTTAACCATAACATGAAACTGTTGAAAAATTTGAAACACTTGATTATTTAATTTCAACGCATAAATCCAGACTTTCCTGAATGCATCATCGATGAACGTGACAAAAAAGTTATTGCCACCCAATGATTCTACCTCTATGGGACCACAAACATTAGAATATACTAAATCAAACATATTAGATTTTAATTTTGATATCGAAAAAAAAAGCAACTCTATGATGTTTGTCATACAGACAAAAATCACAAGGGTTAAGGAATATACCTTTCGAGCGAGGAATTAAATCCTTCTTTGCCAACATCTGCAGGCCTTTCTCACTCATATGACCAAGCCTCTTATATCAAAGATTCAGAGAGGAACTGTCTTGAACAGCATTCAACACACCTTTGTACAGCTTTACATGTGTTTTATAAAGCGTATTACCCACTTTTTCTCTCACAATAACAAGAGATCCTCTAGTGAATTTCCATATGCCATTTTCGAAGCAATTCTCATAATCTGCACGATCCAACGCATTCCCGGAAATCATATTCAACCACAGATCAGGAACATGTCGAACATCTTTTAGTGTTGTGGTGCAACCAATATCGGTTTTAATGCGGACATCACCAATACCAATAATCTCTGAATGACTCGTGTTGCCCATCTTCACAGTACCAAAGTCACCTACTTTGTACATCGTGAACATCTCCCTACAAGGAGTAGCATGATAGGATGTTGTTGTGTCAACAACCCACTCAACCTAATCATCTGCAACACTCAAACACTTAACATCATCGCCAGCGAGTTCGACTAATACCCCTCTCAAAGTAGATGTAATGTTATCACTGTTATTCTTCTCATTGTTGGATCATTTCTGTTCGTTCAAAGCAAAACAATTTTTTCTGTTGTAGCCCATCTTGTCATGGAAAAAGCATTTCACAGAATTTTTTTTGGTCTGTGATTCACCTCTATACTTGCAACGACCCTTATTTGGTCATCTACTCTTACTCTTCCCCCTGTTCTCAGTAACAAAGGACTGTGCATTATCTATCTCTGTAGATTTCCTTCTAGTTTTTTCAGTGAAGATACGGTCAAAGGCCAGAGTTGACTAAATTGACAGCAGAATTTCGTTTTTGCGATATTGGAGCCATCCGGGGTTGGATTTCAGATCCGTTTCTTCCAGCGTGCTCGCGTTAACGAAATCTATAGTGTGGTGCAGGAGTTAAGGTCAATGTTAGTTATTTGTTTTTTTTCTATTGCTTAATTTAATTAAGATGGATAACAACACTATCAACACTACCATGGTTAAACTCAACCATTCCAATTGATTGATCTAGAACCCAAAGATGAAAGATATTCTCTATTGTAAAGACCTTTATAATCCTATTGAGAAAGATAAGGCCCGACCAAAAGATATGTAAGATGCTGAATGAAATAAGTTGCATAGAAAAATGATTGGTCACATTAGACAGTGGGTTGATAATAATATATTTCACCATGTGTTTAATGAAACCAATGCAAATATCTGTCGAAAAAAGCAAGAAGCAATATATGATAAAAAGACCACAGTGAACAAAACATTTTTTATCAGAAAGCTTGTGAACTTGAAATTTAAGGATAGTGGTCAGATCGAAGATCACATCAATAAATTCCAATGTGTGGTAAATCAGTTAGCCACTATGAAGATGGTCCTTGATGATGAGATACAAGTTTTGTTGCTTCTGAGTTCTTTGCCGAATACATGAGAGATATTAGTTGTTTCCGTAAGTAACTATACTCCAGATGGTGTGTTGTCCATGAGTCAGGTTATCAATAGTCTACAGAATGAAGCTGGAAAATACTCACTCGGACAAAAATCCCTTGGACATAATGACAAAAGTTGTATTTAAAGGAAAGCTGGAACTGTAATCAGAGTTGGTAGGGCTGAATTCCCAGTAAGAGGTTCAAAACATCTTCCCCATGGTCCGGAGGGGGAGATTGTTGACCAAGTGGGTCAAGACTAATTGGGTTCTATGTTTTGGATGGTTTCCCTAATTATATTAAGAATTTCTTGTTTGTTAAACAGTAGTTTCTTAATAGGATTAGGACTTTTCTTCTTTTCTTTTTTTTTTATAATAGAGTTCTTAGGGGATTAGGAAGTAATGATTATATATATGATGTAATATGTAACCCTAGATAGGGGCTAAGATTCAAAAGCTGTGGATTCACAGATTTGAGGAGAACCTAGTGGACAAATTAACTTTCTGTGGACATAGGCATTTTCGATGAATCACGTAAATCTCTTGTCTTCTTGTGTGGTTGATTATTGATCTTGATTGCTTACGCACACACGCACACAATAATGACCTCGTCTTTGTCCCTTATATTCATTTCTTCAACAGAGGATAGAGCTTTTTCCTGCATGTAAAGATGATTGGCAGATGAAGGGATGTTGGAGAAAATGGTAAGTGTTGATCTACCCCTGTTTTTGCCAGATGCTCTGCTAATTTGTTTTGTGAGTTCCTACAAAAGCTAATATACCATCGTTCAAATTTCTTCAACCCCTTCATCAGAGCAATCCAAAGTTGCATAAAGTTCCATGACAGGTTCTTGGCCTTTTTAAGGTTTTCAACTAAGATGAGACAACTTCCTTCCACAATCAGTTTCCTATACCCATTATTGATGCACAGAGAAATGCCTTGGTGAAGAGCTATCAATTCTTCTTCCAAAGGGCGGACCTTGGGAAAAGTACAAGCGTAAGCAGTCATAAAGTGGCCATTGTGATCCCTTACAGTTCCACCTAATCCTGCCACATCAATGATAGGATTGACTACTCCATGGAGATTTAATTTAGCAAAGCCTTGAGGTGGAGGACTCCAACTTTTCTTGGGAAATCCTGCAAATAATGCTGAAAGGGGAATATTTTGAGACACATTCCATTCATAAATCTCAGCTTTGGTTTTTTCAATGACAAATCCTGGGTGAATTGTGCAGTGCTGAAAAATGTAATTATTCCTAGTTTTCCAGATGTACCAGCAAATGATAGAGCCCACCCTTCTATTTCCGTTGTTTGCTCTTTTCCAGAACCAAGTCACTCATGGATTTAGCATGATAAGGATGAGAGATATTTAACTAAAGTGGATTCCAAACTTCCACTATAAAAGGACATTTGGCAGAAAGGTGATCAGCGGTTTCGGTATTGGTTCTACACATTGGACAGATTGGGTCCACAGAAATTAAGAATTTATACAATCTATGTTGGACAGACAATTTACTAAGAAGGACTCACCAAATAAAATATTGAAGTTTAGAGGGAGCTTCCATTTTCCAAATATTTTAGGAACTGTCAATTGAAACATAGAGATTCTCATTTTTGTAAGTCTTTGATAAAAAACCAGGACATCATCTTAAATAACCAAAAATGGGTTATTGGAGATGGTCTAAGGTTGAAATTCTTGCGGACAATTGGATCCCTGATATGAATCCTACTAAGTTGCTTATTGGTAGGAATGGGAGCCAAGCTAAAGACATCCTAGATGGGAGGAGATGGGTTGCTGACCCCCATCATTCACAATAAGGACGAATTATGTTGGAATAAAACAACTGTTAGATCCATTTGGGAGGATCAGTGGCACATCAAATTATTCAAATTACTTTAGGGGGCCATGATATCAAATGTTGGGGATCGGAACCAACTGGAGAGTGTTCCATTAAAACCTTATACAAATTACCGATTTTTTTGTCCAGCTTGATCAGAAAGTAAACAAGTCAGCCCAAGCTTTGGTTCGACCTGGGTGTACTACTGTACTTCAAGATTAAGCCAACCAGCTCAAGCTTAGCTTGACAATGCTGAGCCAAGTTTGAGTCTTCACCAAAGCGTTGCAGTAGTGCTTATCAAGCTGCTGCATCATAAGTTTGTATGTACGTGTGAATATGAAATCTTTTTTCAGAAGCGTGACGTTCAATGATGCCCATGTGATCTTAAGATGAGTCCATCTGTGACTGGACCATCACTTCACGCATGGATATCCTACGAATTAGCATTCAACCCAATTAAACACTGATAGGACCATTATTTGCCGGTGGATTTAATTGAAAAATAATCTGCATATATTAAGCCACTAAACTTTGAGAAGCTGAAATTAAAGAGATAATTGGAAAACTCTAATCTAATTAATAAGAGCTAATTAGGTTAAAATCTAAACTAAAGCTCTTTTTAGTTCTAATGTATAATTAATAAATTTTGGTAAAAATTATATAATAAAAGAGTCTTATTTCATATTAGAGTGTTTGGTAAATTTACAAATAAGAGCTTTGCCCATGGGGCCACCCTTAAAGATACACTATGATACATCCTCTAACGGTTTTCTTTTTTTTTCGCACGGTAACTATGAGTAGACCTACTACAGTTCATCATATCACCACGGGACAACCCCCTCCTTGCATAGGATAGCAGCGCAACGTGCATGGCAAGTAGCTTCACAATGACGTGGCGGTAGGTCTTCTCATTGTCACCGTGGGAAAAACCCTCACAAGATCCAAACTCCCAACTTTTGGTTTAGAACATGGGCCCACCTTTTATCATCGTGAACATGAAATATATCTTTAAGAATTATAAAGTGAAGCCATCTTTTGTGATTATAAACATAGGAGTGCTTTTTTGAATTCTTATAATTGGGGCCCAACTTTTAGAAACTACAATTTAGACCTTACCATTTATCCAAAACACTCATAAGTCGAGTATTTTCCACCTTCATCTGCCGCTAAGAAGGCTCTACTTAAAGAAGCACTCTCTTAACTTCTTTTAGAGGCAAAATCTCTAATATGTGGAATAGGGACCACCTATTAGTGGAGGGAGTACAATTTTATAGCCAATGGCGATGGTTGACCTAGAACTCTCATTTGAGGGGGGTAGAGGGGGGTAGATCTTAACAGGCAAGATTTTCATGTGGATTTTGAAGATAGAACTATAATTTTTATTAAACATTTTAAAATAAATTAGGAATTTTCATATAGGGTTGGATGCGCACCATGATTTGATGGGTGCAACCACACACACATTCTTGTGCTTGGGTCCCATAGTGGAGCCCACCTATCAGAATTCTAAGTTACTCAAAATGAATGCCTACTCATATATGAGGTATCCTAAAAATTCATTAAAGTAAGAGTTGCTCTTACTTTAAGGTTGAGCAAATAATTACAAACATTATTTATGATATAATTAATGATGCATAAGATTATGTCAATACTATTTTTAACCATAAGCTCAATTTTTTGGCAAGATTAACTCCCATTTGAGTAATTTTTGAGAGATCCCATGCATGTGAGCATTTTATTTTGAACAACATGGATCTCTGGTATCAGTGCTCACTCTAGAATTCCACATCTTCCACTTAAGGGAAGTCAATGGAGGATCTTGTTTTGTGATATAGGACACAATTGGCAATGCTCTTACTCTTCAAAATTCTCTACTTGATGTGACATAAAAATGCGGTGAATTGCTCTACACATTAGGTCATCCGGTTGAATCTGCAGTCACTATATAAAGCAAGAATGTAGTAAATACTCTCAATTTACATGCGGACGTCCGGAGGTTAACCTACCCGAAATTTCTAATGAAGTTACCCGCTTATATGCATTATGCAAGAATTTCTATAGGAGAAAATTGCCTTGTACATGCGAACGTCTCAATTAGACCTTAGAGAGGTGGAGTCACATAAAACAAAAAAAAATTAGGACTCTCCCTTGAATTTCAAGGCTTTGATTGCAATGACGTGACAAGCTGAATGCGGAAATGTTCCCAGGAGAATTACCCCGAGGTGCGATATTCTCCGCATGCAAAAGCCTCAAATCTTCATGTTAGAAAGGAATGCTCCAATCAATAGACTAGACCCTCCCTGAATTTTATGGCTTCAACCTTGATGTCATAATCTATCCTTACAAGGGAACATTCACATTGCTTAGAGAAATCCGTTGATGCCTCCCTCTCATGGAACCAACTTGGGATCAATCCCTCCCTATAATGCTAGTGGTTAGAGACTTAAGTGAGCGTATGTAAATATGAGTAATTACAAGCAAAATAAAAATAAATAAAAATCATGACGGCGACAACATTGACACTTCATATGGCCATCTTTCAAGTTTGGCGGTAACAAGAAAGCCGGCTCTGTTACCTTAGAATTTAAGCACCCATTTGGATCTGCATAAATGAATTAATCATAGTTCTTGCTTTCCCATCGGGCTCTTGCTTATGTATTGATTTCTAAGCGTCTGATGAACTACGTCAAGAATATCATTTGTTCATTATTTGTAAATGTTAACCTTTATTTTTTTTTTAATTTGAACCGTATTGATACGAAGGCACATAGGAATGTCTAGAGTTCTTTCTTTTATTCGAAAGTCACAAGTAATTATTTTCTTCATGACCTGATTAGGTAAATGTATTGGAGTAGGGTGTCACTTGGGCCTGGTCTAACCCAAAACCAAGTGATACTACCGAAACTTTATGGGAGATGGATTAGGATTAGTTAGGCTTGAGTTGGGCTTGTGCTTGAAAATTCTTTCAGAATGACTAGTGCCTAGGTTGGGCTCAGGCAGGCCATCAAACAGACCGAAACTGAACCAACATGGACTAAACCTAGACAATTCAACCAGAGTTGGGAAAAGTGTGGTTAGGAATGGATAAGTCGGATCATTCTAACTCTTCTATAATTGGAGATGGGCTTGTGTTGGGCTGAAAGCGACCCTTTCCTTCCCCAATTGAATTCAAAACCCATATTCTCGGTAATGTGTAGTTTTGCAAATATCTCTTAATGGATATTGTGGTCAAGTATAACAAATAGCCTCCTTGAGGTAAGAGTGGAGAGGTAATGAACCCTTTAAACTAGAGTGCCTAAATGAATAACTTGGACCATAGGGTCACCGGTGGGGTCAATGGACCTAGCTTTATGCCCCAATCCCATGTCCTCTTCTTGCATAGCCAAAAAAATATTCGGCAAAGAATTTAAATGGAAATTCTTTAAAATTAAAATAAATTAAGAGTTTGAATCGTTTGATCAGACAGACATTGCAAACTCTCTTAATCTGCTCCTGTCTTATCCATACGCCTTTCCTCCCTTAGCTATCTAGGTCAGCTATCTAGATCGATTCAAATATAAATAACAAAGAGGCCCATATATCAGAAAAACATTTAATTAATAAAAAACAAAGAATAGAGGCCCATAATTTGAAATGAACAAAAGTAACTAAGTTGATTTTTGTAAGCAAACGCATAGTACAATGGAAACAACATGCAAATTTGCTTAAGTATCTATCATCGTGCATCAGTCCCTGGCCAAGCTCTTATGCCACAGCTCTAGAAACCCACAATCCCAAAGAAGAACAAGTGGGGGCAAAAAGAAAGAAAAAGGCTTATTCTTTGAATTGCTATCAGTCGTCATTACAGTCATCTGTATCCTCTTCGGGTATCGTTTCCAACCTTGGAAAAGTAGATTTCTGGGGCGAAATGAGAAGGGCTGGTACCACCTCAATCCATGGCTGAACCGCACTTCTTGCTTCCTTAGCCATGCCCCTCAAATGAGTTCTTTTCCTTTTTGGCTCTTTTGTTGTTAAAGGACTGCCTAGAGAGTGACCTAGAAAAAAAAAAGGAGAGAGAGAGATGAAGGGAGAAATGGAAATGGCGGGCTTTATACAAGGGAGAGAGAGAGAGAGAGAACACGTAATGAGAACAAAAAACAGAGTAACAAACATTAACGGCGAATGAATATTTTAGGATGCTGTGGCACCGAACACATGGAAAGGAGGTGGAAACAGTGCGGTCGGTTGGTTTATGGTTGGACCAATACCCCGAAACGAGTAAAGGAAAGTGTGGTGGAGCCTGGAGAGAAGGTCCTACGAAGCTCTCCCTACTGTCGTCCTCCTCATGTTTAGTGCGCATGGTGGTTGAAGTGAAAGCGCTTGGGAACGAGTTCGACATGTGGGATGATCTTGGCCGTATGTTTAGGACAAAAGATGGGCGGATGAAAACATATGAAGGCGTGACTGGTTATCCATAACCATATGTGCCTTGTCCTACATACCGTACCGAATAGACTGAAAATATAGAGTAATGCCGATAAGTATTTGAACGGGTTTTGGCTTTTCATGAATGTGTTTGATCGAACACATGGGGTCTAAATCCCTATATGAAATTCCGTCTTTCAGAAATTAAAAAAAATTTAAAAAAAAAAAACCATAACAGTCCCTTACATGTGAAAACTTTAAAAACAAGGGTTGTTTAATAAAAACAGAAAACAACAGTGGTCATTTTACAAATTTCAAAATGTCTGAAACAACTCTATTTTGTAAAAAAGAAATCTTCAAAACATGATTTCTGGTTCAAAATAATTACTGGGTCCTAACGATCATAGGCAAAGATGGAGGGAATTTATTGCCTAGAATCAGAAAAGGAGATATTTCGGGTACCGGTAGAATTGACTATGTAAATACAGCAATGACAGAATTGATTGACAATCAACAATAACATTATCCCCTTCCTTTATTTGCTTTTTGACCGATTGTGCGCTTAACTTTAGCAAGGTGTTGTTATCAAGGGTGTAATGGGATCAAGGGGAGATCTTTGAAAAATTGTTTCTCCTTTAAGGATGTAGTAGGAAGGATGGTCAGCAGACACGTTTTGAAGAAAAAAAAAATTAAAGAATAAACATAAATTATAGTTCTTATTATTTTCTTCCTTTCCTCAACTTGCTGATGCATGGTGTTCTATCATGTCTTTTTTTTTTTTTTTGGTCCTTTAAAGTTGTGACAGACATATTGTACTGCTGAGAAATAGTATAACCTGGTCGAAATTAGTCTTGGGGCTAAATCGACACCCTTGGCTACATCATAGAGGGAGTGCTCTTGGTCTTTACATGTTTTTTCTATTTCATGCTCTTAATCATCAAAGTTGAAGAATAGATAAAGAAGCTGCCCTGTTCTCCCATAATAACAAGCCTAATTGCCAAAATAATCATTTAAAGCCCAAATTTACGTCAATGTGCTATATATCTTTTTGGACATTGATGGGCTTTCATCATTGATTTTAGGCATTTTTAATGAGCTTTATCAACCTTTAGGCAGCTAATTTTTTAACAAATTTTTACTTTGATGTTAGGGCACTAGCACATTAATATCAACCCCTTATTGGACCTGCGGAGATGAGTTGATGAGACTAATTTTGCGTAGATGTATTGCCTACTATATAGCTCCACTTGTCTAATGGGCCACATAACTCCATTTATCCTGCTGTCTCATTAAAGGGAATTCAAAGCGAAGCCTCAAATTAAGAGAGAATATAAAGGGGACTAATAATAAAGCAACTCTATTTTGCCTGTAGTGCCTTGATATGAAATTTTTTTTTCTTTGTTTTGTAAAAAGTAGAAAACTTTTTATCATTTAATGGCTTAAAAATATTGCTCTTAACACTTTTTTATTTGAAGAAAGAAGGAGAAATTTCAAACTTTTGTACTTATGATATGACCCCCTCATTTCCTTTCATTTTGAATGGAGGTTTTACTTTACATTACTTTATACGTGAATTATCCGACAGAGACCCTAAACTAAACTAGCCATTCTGAACTTGATCTCCAATCTCTACACCTTTATAAGTTGAGCCACGAAGGTGTAAAATATTTTTTTGTTCTTTCTAGTCAAGAAGTCTCCCAATAAAGAGTGACTAACTCTTATTTCAAGGAATCATGCTAGCCACACTCCTCATCTTACAACTTATCCCATAACTGTCTTATGTGTCACTTTTTCTCTCCCTCATCTCTATAATACTAAAATAAAACAAATGAAGTTAGACCTGTCACATAGGACAATTGTGAAATGAGTTGTAAGATGGAGAGTGTGACTAATATTATTCTATTTCAAGGGGTCACATAGTCCTCATCTTACTTTGTCACAGGTATAAGTTTGAATAAGAGAAATTAAGAAGGTAATTACAGATAAGTCATCTAAGTAGAAGTTAAAACTATTTTGATCATCCACCTCATGGCATTAAAACTATTTAAGTAGCAACATCTACTAAATCTTTTTTCCCCCTTAATGGTTAAAAAACGAAAAAGGTCCTCAGTCCTCACCCGCGCGGCCTAATCTCGCGGACTCATCTTTCAAAACTGGTCCTCACTAATTCAATTTTCAAAAGGAGCATACCGCAATGTAGTATGGAAGAAGGAGAAGGTGATCTTGATACTTCTGCAGAGTCCCCATGGACAAACACAGACAGGAATTAAAGATTCTTTGGTAACAAAATTTACACATCAAACAGGCCCATACTTTTCATCATCCTCTAAGATGCTGCTTTAATTGGATGTCCATGGGAATGAATCTAACAAATGCACATGTGTACGTGGTAAAAAATGAGATGTGGTTTGTGGACATATTAATTATAGATATAGATCAGAAATATACATAATACAATATGCAGTATTCGAAGTTACAAATCACTTTCATCTTAGTTCAGTCTCTGGCCAAGCTCTTGTGCCACAGCTCTAGAAACCCACAATCTGAGAAGAGTGGGTGGAAACAAGAATGACCCTTCTGTGTCCATGACTCTATGAGTCATCTTCACAGTCATCCTCCTCTGCAATGGTCTCCAACCTTGGAATATTTGATGGTTTTTGTGGGGAAATGAGAAGGGCTGGTGCCACCTCGATCCATGGTTGTAGGAATCTTGCCTCCTTCGCCATATCTTTCAATTGGGATCTTCTCCTTTTGGTTCGGCTCTTTTGTTTTTTAAAAGGCTCAAGAGTCCTTTGGACAGAGAAAGGGAGTGAGGTAAGGTGAAGAGAAAGGAGAAGGCAGAGGGTTTTATAAGGAAGATATTGAGTATGTGATATTGGGTATGTGATATGGATGGAAAGGAGGTGGAATCTACCACCTTGGTTCTTCCAATTTTTTTAGGAACAATACCCCCGGAAGCAGGGGAGAGAAACGTGTGGTGGAGAGAAGCCTTTCGTGTACAATATAATTGAGTGACGCGTTGGAATAGGCACGAAAGAAACTAGTCTTTACTGGGTAACTCCAGGCGACTTCTCTGACATCTGATCTGTCATCTTCAGCATAGGGAACTAGTGATGAAAAATGGACGGCAGCGAGGCCCTTCCCTGGTACGGGCTGCGCTGGGCTTGGGGTGCCTGGAAAGCGGCACAGCCTGCTGGGTTCATAATAGTAAAAACTGACCACTTTTGGCCTTCATGACATATATGGACACTTAAAAAAGAAGGTTTTTTGTATTCCCCCTAAGGTTTTTAAAATTTGTAAATACATATATATATATATACGTGGTTTCAATATTTATAAATGAGCCCCTGACTTTTCATTTTAATACCTACTATGTCCCCAAAATTAGTCTACATGAGGCGAATGTTCAGGTGCTTTGAATTTATATAAAAATGATAACTTTACCCTTGTATTTATTAAATAAAAAAGAGTATATTATTAGTTACGAAAATACAATTATTTAACCTTAAGTCCCAACGGCCTCACTCTCAATAATGCTATCATGAACATCAAGTCTAATAATTTATTTTCAAAACTTTCATCAATCCAATGATTGGTAGTGCATACATTTAATCAATTATATTTATTATATATATGTGTTGATTGTCATTATGAGCCATTTGAATTTAATGAAATGGGCCTTATAGGGAGAAAATGGATTTATATAAAGTTATTCATTGCCACTAAATGTAACTGTTAATGTTAAACTTTAGAAAAAATATATTCAAGCTTCTGAAATTATATATATAGGGACAAAAGGACAGGCACAAGAGCCACTTCACTCTAAAAGTCTGTGGTGGTTTGAATGTTCTTGATTTAGGGGACCTGCAAGGTATTAAAATGAAAAGATATGGCCCTATTTGCAAATACTAAAACTATAGGAGCCTATTTATAAATCATAAAAACCTTAAAGGGTCTCAAATACTCATATTATGGGGTTATTTTTTTATCTATTTAACATATTATATATATTACAGCTATAGGGAGGGAAGGTTGTAGAGGGTGCCACATCAACACCCTTTTTTTTTTTTTTGAGGCACCATGTTAGCATTTCTAGAAATTATAAATGCCACCAAGAAATCACTAACTCCCCTAAAATGTCTTCATCACCACCATCACCCATAAACTCACTAGCATTTTAAATTATTCCCTATAGTCTCTCCCTCATCCATCTTTTTAATCACCCTTGAACTCACTCCCATTTTAAATTTTTTCCTAAAATCTCTCCACCATCCAAAACTCACTCCATCTGCCACCATTTTTAAATATTCAATGACTTTTATTTTGAAATAAACAATGACCCGGTTCCTTCCAAAAATCTCTCATATAATTACCTATCCAACTCATTCAAACAGTTTTCAACACTATCTCTACATAATTTCATCCACACTTTCCAACTTTTATCTCACATATCACTTTTGTTTTATATACACTTAATTCTGTTTAAATCTGAATGACTGAATCCCATCCCCTAGAATGCCTCATCATTATCACATGTATCTAATACTTTTCGTATGAGAATCATTTCTTATATTATAATCACTTGTTAATGTGCGCGCTACAAAGCAGATGAAGGGCATGGTGGAGGATGTTTCTAGGCATGGATGACAAATTTGAGAGTAACAGTGACAAGGATTAGACAAAGCTGTTGTAGTAAATCTCTATAATTTTATATGTTTTTATGCGTTATTTGCTTTTCTTTTTTTCTTTTTCTATGTATTTCTTTCTATGTATATACCATCTCTGTAACTTTTGTTAGGTTTAATTTTTGTCTCCATTGTCATTTCTTTGATCAATTCACATGATCTCACTTTTCTTATTGGGCTGGGCTTTTAGATTTGGCCTTTTCAAAGTTCAAATTGCCCAATGCCAAAAGTCACTATGCGCAACCTGTGCTACATTTATATGTAGCAAATATCACCAACATTTTTTAAATCTTGTGTAGGATTAATTTTAATCAATGTGGCTATGTTGAAAACATTTATAGAAGTGAGCATGCAGTAGAAAAAAAATAAATTAATACTGTTTTCTACTATTAAATAAGAACAAAAAACGGCAAAGGTACTTAATTGGACAGTCTTATCTTTTTTTGTTTTACATAAATACTGTAGAAAAAATTAAAATACATGAAAATTTATAATGTCAAGTCTAGGTTATAATTTATTTAGCTTTACTAAATGGTTCTCCTTTTATATAAAATTATTTATTCATTTTAGATTTATTTTTAGGCCCAAACTTAGCACTGGATCCTCTCAAGTGTGCCACGTCAACACCATGGAGTTCTCCTTTTTAAAAAATGCTAATAAAAATTCACAAGACTTTGATGTGGGCCAATCTCCACACTACTAAATTGGAACGCTATCAATTTGATAATTTTGAATCCCCTAAAACTTCTCTTCGAAATCTTTCGGACCCATCCCCTAGCCCTTATTCCCGCCCTTGAATACAAGTCCTTATTTGAATGATATGATTTAAAATTTGTTGTTGGTCCATTAGGGGAATGCACTTGTTCGATCCAGGTTGCTAAAATCAGCGCCAATTGATGGATTGTATGCACTTGATATCTATGGTTTTGCTGTCAACATGTGGGGCCACCGAAAATGATTTCTATACCTTCTTTCTTCTTCCTTTGTTTCCAAGTTCATTTTGGTTTTTTTTTCCTTTTTATGTTAATACTTTTTATAATATTGTGTGACAAGCTTAGATTGATCATTTGTAAGTTTTGTTTCCCAAAGAGCTTACGATCATATTTTGTGGATTTTATTGGTGTTTTTTTTTACACATTGTTTTTTTTTCTCCTCCTAGGAGAGAAAGATCTTATTTTTATTGATTTGCTCGGATTTTTCCAAATCCACTAGTATATGGTTTTTCTTTCTGCTATTGTATGTTTTATTTTAAAAAATAAAGACACTATTTTTAATGGATTTTATAATCCATCATAATTTAATTCCTTTCATATTTATTTCTAATATATTTTTTAGATTTATTTTCATTAATTATATTTAAAAGTCTTAATTTTTTATAATTAGTTAATTTTGGCCCTAGGTGTAGCACGGGGCTTTGTCGCTAGTTAGAATGTATAATGACATACTTACAAACCCCGCCCTCCCCTAGCAGCCATAGTATAATGGGGGACAATTTTACCTCCCCCACAACCCCAGCCATAATATCGGTAGGGATACCCATAAACCGGGCTGGCCTGGGCGCAGCCTAGTTTGGACAGGGCTTTGGCCTTTGGTTTAAGAATTCAGGCTTGGCCCTGGTTTTTTGTTTTGGCCCGATTAATAGATGGTCCGGCTTAGATTCAGCTATTTGAGCCCAAAGCCAAATCCGGCCCGATTGAAAAAATGATAATAAACAAATATAGAGTAAAAGAATCAAACCCAGGTGTATTTATGTATACAAACAACAACTAGCCAATGGAGCTACACTTGCTAGTATTTAATTTTATATCAAACATGGGCCGGGCTTGGGCTTTCAAATATCCAAGCGGGATGGGGATTGAGCCAGCTCATTGTGGCCTGATTTGAGCTTGAGTTGGGCTTGGACTTACAGTTTAGAAGTCAGAGTGGGCCCAGATATTCCTTAACTCAACCCAGCCAGGCTTATTAACCCCCACAATTATTGAAGCCCGCCCCTCTCCTACAGCCATATTTTGGGTTTTCTTTTTTCTTTTGTCTTTTTAATACCCACCCACCCGGGCCACCCCCACCCACCATCTACCTTTAAAAAAAAAATCCTCTCTCTCGTGAAGGCTCTGGTCATAGTGGGGTGAAGTGTTGCCATCTACCTATTAGGGACTAGTCGTATTGGGGTGAAGCGTTGCGATCTACTTATTAGGGACTCTACATGTGTGGACCTCGCCCTCCCAGAGTGTACCCAAAAAAAAAATAAATAAAATCCTCTCTCTCGAGGGTTCCCCAACAATTTCTCTCTCTCTCTCTCTCTCTCTCTCTCTCTCTCTCTCTCTCTCTCGTGAATGCTCTAGTTGTAGTGGGGTGAAGTGTTGTGGTCTACTTATGAGGGACTCTACGTGTGTGGACCTCGCCCTCACAAAGTGAACCAGCTGCTAAACCGCAAAGCCTAGATTTCAAACTAGGGGTATTCATGGGCCAGGCTAGGTAGGGATATGGCATATGCAGGCCCGGCACCCCTTTAAAAACATCAGCCCATGCTATGCCCAAGCCCGACACCGGCCATAAAAGTCAAGGCCCAACCCGCCCATTTAATCAATAACGCCGGGCCAAATAAGGCTTTAATCAATTTTTGGCCTTTTACTTAATTGTTTTACTTATTAAATTGAATTATATGCATTTGTTACATTGTCCAGGTCAGACCTGGCTTTGGGCTTTCTATCACTTAATCCAAGTCTGGCCTAATTATTAAACGGGCCCTAAGGACATATCTAAGCCCAGTCCGAAGTGGGCTGGGCGTTGGTCAGGCTCGCCCCGAGCCCATGAACATCCATATTTCAAGCGGCCGGTCCCTAAGTGCTTGAAGCACACTGATCGCCAAATACTTTTCAAAAGCTCTCAAGTCAGCAAGGATCAATGCTCTCCTTCTAAGAACTTCTCAAAAGCACTCACTAGTATCTCTTTATCTCTCTTTGAGGTATTTATTATTTACATTTCAGTTTTTATTTGGTATATGTATAATAATATTTTATAAATAATTCACAATTTTCTCCCCTTTCTTATATAGTTATATCATAGCACAAAAAGTAAATTAAATATTTGCATAGATTTTATCTTATCTTCTTTTTTTTATAAACTTTAATCTTAATAAATGACTAAACCCTTTGAATTGATTTTGGCGCTGATCAATTCAGCCTTGATTGTCAAAATGATATGGAGGCATAGAATAATGAAGAAAAGTTTGACCTCCTGTCCATGTCTTAAACTTAGAGAAAAAAGAAAACTAACATCTCCAATTTGGACTTATTTCAAAAAATTAGAAATGAAAGATGTCACCATAAATACTATTTATAAGGTACAATGCAAGTATTATAAAGTAATATATATATAGGGAAATAATTCTGTGAGAACTAGTTCTCACTACTGTTTTATGAGAATCTAAGTTGGGTTTATTTATCACCAAATCCAAATCATGCAATACATAAAGACCTCCTGATAATCATACGCCCCAAATTTCGTTTAAATTCGAATTTACTGGACCGTTGGATCGGTTGCACAAATTCGAAAGGACTGAAAGAGATTAGGGACATATGATTGGAGTCAAACTTGATATATGAGATAATCCCACATAAATCTTTCTATCCCCCTGGTTCCACATAAATCTTTTTATCCCTTTGTTCCTATCTCCAAATGAAATTTACAAGTGGGCCTCATAAAAAGTTCTCAGTATAGGTGTGTGAGAAAACACCTCTCATAGCTATGCTACCTCAGGTTACACTAGCTATCTTATAAGGCATATGGAATAGTGTAAAGTCAAACGTGAAAAGGTGGGAACTCGGGGGGGGGGGGGGGGGGGGGGGGGGGGGGGGTGTGGTTTGGGGTTACAACTACAAACTCAATTGTCTCAAACCTCTTCTTCTTGCAGTCTAGGAGTTTTTAGTTGCAGTCTAGGAGTTTTTAGTTACAATCAAAATAGGAATAAATATCACCATAGTTTAATTTATAATACTTAATGAACTACCCTTTACTTTACCTAGAGGTGACTATCTTCAAGAATTTGTGGATGAGTCTTTTATACCCCAACTCAAAAAGATTTATAGAATAACTATAAAAAATGATGTGGTCAAAATATATAACAATGAAAAAGTGAAATCAAAATTTCTTTTTCAACAAAATACATGGTGAGATAGCTTTGACTTTTGGTTTGTAGACATCAAAAAATTCCAAAAAAAGAATTTTTTTTTTCTTTACTTGAGTTCCCACACACTGGTGCTAAGATAGGGGCCAGTATTATTGAAAAAAATTAGAGAATATAATATATTAAAGCTACGCGTTTTAGATACAATTTAACCAAATTTGTTTCCATTTTGACTTTTAACTTAAGCCTTAGTAAAAAGCCAAAAATGTATAGCTTGTGAGATTTGGAACTTAGAAATATTAATGTATAACTATTTATTAAAATGTTAAGGTAGATATGTAATAAAAATAGGAAAGACAAAATTAGAAATGAGTGCTTTCGAGAGCATTTAGGAGTAACATCAATAGGATATAAGATTTGAGAAACTCATTTCAAATGGTTTGGGCATATTAAATGTAGGCCGGCAACGTTGCCGGTGAGAAAAAAGTTTGGCCATGTAAGTTGGTTGACCAAGGGGAAGGGATAGTCCAAAGAAGACATAAATGGAGGTTAATAAAACCAAATATGGAGAAATTTAACTTATCTAGGGATTTGGTTCAAAATAGGTCGGAATAGAGAAGCAGAATTCATGTAGCCGACTCTAACATAATTGATAGAAGGCTTTACTATTGACGATGATGATGATGATTAAAAAAATGCTCCATTAACTTTTTGTTGGGCCTCTACTTTAGATCTTAGAGTAAAATTAACTCGTGTTGGAACTTTACTTGAAGAAAAAAAAAAGAAAATGAATATTCAAGATAAAAATGTAAATAATATTTCTTCTATATATAAAGCAACATTTGGAATCACTTTATGCAAAGTATTCTACCCAGATGGGTGGAATTGGAAGTGGAATAGGGGAAACAAGTAATATTCCTTCCCAAATACGATCTGGAAAAGACAAAGCTATTTAGATTCTACATTTCCGCAATCAACGATACATTGGAAACATTCATGTGCCTATAGGACTGATATCTGGCAGAAAGGAGGGAGCAGAACAAAGTGGAGGTGGAAGAATTAGAAGATAATTTTGCAACTATAAATATATCATAGAAGATGAATTTGTAATCTTTATTCAAAGCAGTGATTCCTTTTCATAGTTGTAATCTTTTCTTCAAAGTTGTAATATTTTTTTTAATTAGCATCTTTTTTTTTTTTTTGCAAATTTTTAATCTTGTTCCAAGGTATTATTTTGTTCAAATTAAATTTTATTCAAATATGTAATTTTATTCAATGTTGGAATTCAAAGTTGTAATTTTCATTTCAAACTTGTAATCTTTATTTCAAAGCCCAACATACCATTAGAATTAATTTTCATTGAGAAAATTTTCAACTTAAGAATAACATTAAAGTTTCATTAATTTTGTATTCTAAGTTGTAATTACTGGTATTCATTTCAAAGTAGTAAGTTTTTTCATTGGTTTTCAATTCTTAAGTATCTTAATGAATGAAATTCCTAAAAAGATTGAAAAAATGGGCCTACGGAGCCTAGCATGGGCCATCCAATGGCCCAGCCCGCTGGGCTGGTACAACCCAACACGGACCAGCACAATCGAGCCCACTTCCTAAAAGTTTGGCCCAGATGCATGCCATTTGCAAAATATATAGTCCTTTAATTAGTCGAAATTTTGTCTGGTGAAGGAGGCATTTAAGTTCAGACTCAGCCGATTTAATTATTGTTCATAAACTTTGGAGTTAGGGCCTTGTATAGTCCACGGACGCAAAGTTAATCCAAAAATACATCCAATGACGATTCGGGCAGCCTGGCCCATAAGTACACCTAATCTCATCATCATATGCTTTTTTACCTAATTTTGGTCCTTAATGGATCTTCTCTAACTGTTTGGCCTTCTCTCAAACAAAATCAAAATTAATGATCTGTATGAACTTAAATTCGATTGTTTGTTAATGTCCATTCCATTGCATTTCAATCATATGGATAGAAATGATTGGTGGGACTAATTTTGTCCGGTGGGCCTAAACCGCAGGCCCTCCATGGGTTTGCAAGGGGGTTCCTTAGAGGTCCACTACAGCATTTGGGTTTTTAACTGCAGTTGAAGTATATTTCTTTGATGATCGGCTTCCCAACAGATTGTGGACTACACTAGTTGGCGATTGGGATAATATCAATTGGACCATGGGAGACAATATCGGGATAATTTATTTATTTGTTTTTATTTTTAAAGTTTATTAGTAGAGGATTTTATGGGAAAAATTGTAAGGGTCATTGTATATATAGACAAAAAAAAGGACCTAAAAGATATGTTTTCCATCATAATGGTCTCAGGAGTCTTTTTTTTATCCACATATGCAAGTAGGGATATTGACAATCATCCCTCTCTTTATTTTTTCATCATTCTTTAATGCATTATACCCAAACCCAGCCCAAAACTAATTGGTGATGGTAGAGGCATAACTCAGCCCTTGACTTGGAGTTTTGATACCATTTGTAGGATCTTATGTACCAATTAAGTTATCATTTTTATCAAAACCAATTGGTAATGATAAATGTGCTACTTAATGTTTTTAAGGCATTCGATATTGCACCCACGGACGTAAGCCTGTTTTTAGAGCAGTTATAGGGACTGGCATTGTGACACGCATCCACCTAACAGAATCCAAATAGTCTCCCACCCTCACAACCCACAGCCAAGACTCAAACAAAACCTGGATGAGTTTAATATGGTAGTTGGCCTTGATAAGATATGGTTAGGATTGAGATGGAATGGAAGAATCATCATAAACAGACAGAAAGACATATAAGAAGGCGACAACACTAGCAGCAATTTTATCGTCCATTTACCCATGAGCGGGGATATCGCCG